>PVKM010019272.1:0-24353 GCA_004027735.1 Carollia perspicillata | reverse complement strand
AAAAAGTTTTTAGCTATAATAGTTATTGTTTTTTACACATGGACAAAGCCAAAGAGGGTAGGTTTGAGGATCAGAGGTGGGGATGGATGGGGTGGGGATTGTGGTGGGGGGAAAATGGAGACAACTATACTTAAACAACAATAAAAAATTGGCTAGGATTTGAAAATTTTTAAAAAGTTATTGTTTTTTTCTGCATTATTTAAAATCTTTTACTTTTGTAGGAGACCATTCTGCATGGTGTGGGCCCAGCTCCCACTTGGAGATGCACGGAAACCATGCCCACAGATAGGTTCTCCCATGGGGAATCAGGCCTGCAATGTGCCTAGGCCGATTTGAATCTTGCTTTTTGCTAAAAACTCTCTCACCGGATTTGTGGCAAACATTTACTGCAAAGTAACTTCCTAAAATCCATGCTAAACCTTCCTAGAACCAGTGTAACTGGTCCAACCACTTTTGCCTTTTCATTTGCAAACACTTCTCTTCTGTGATGTGATTAGCAGTATTGGCTCCTTTGTTTCTTTGAAAGGTAACCACCTAAAGCAACCTGTGCATAGTAAATGAGGACCATCTTGTAAAGTGCTGAGAAACCCAATAAAGGCATGGGTCAAGGCTTTTTGCTCCCCTTGAGAGAAAAGCCATGCTGTCCCTTTTCCTCCACAGGACTCAGTAGTCCGTGTGAATGTCTGTCTCATGTCATCCGTAATGACGCGGACACTGCAGGCTGGTGTCTGCATCAACTTTAAATCTTCAAAAATAAAAATGTTGTTTATAAGCCTCCCCTTATGAAATTTGATGACTTAAATTATAGATGTTTTAAAGATATATGTTATTAAAATATTTTTTCAATTGATTTATTAAATACTCACTTATTATATTTTATGAACTAATGAACTTACATAAAATTCATCATACCACACTGAAGAATTGAGTTTGAGAGAAATAAAATTTTCTCTAAATTTGTATTTTATAACAGGAGCAAGTATTTGATTGTTCAAGAATTGAGAGAGTGGAGAGAGACAGGCTCTGGGGTCAGAAAAACATTAGGTGAAATCCAGACCCTGCCTCTTCTCAGCCAGAGACCCTTGGTAATATTGCATATTTTCGCCAGGCCCTTTTTTTAAAGTCACTTGTAAAATGAGGGTAATTCTCTTACGCTAGCACTCTTGTGAGGACTAAATGGGATTAGAGATGCCAGAAATTTAACAATGTCTGACACTTTTGTGGCTCTCAAAAAAGAAAAAAAATAGTTAATTTTGTCTTCTTATTCCTCTTCTCTTTTCCATGTAGAACAGTGTTCTTCAAACAGAGAAGCAGAGTAGTCGTTTAGGGATGGCCTAACATTGCCCTCTAATAGGCAACGTGGACGGATGGTAAGTGAATCTCAGTTTACTGGTATGGTGGGGAGGTGATGAGGAGTTTGCAGCTTCTTCCAGGTCCAGTGGAAGAGAGCACACAAGTTGCTGGCTGACTGAAGTTCTCTCTGCAACTTCGTGCATAAATCCCCCCATCATGCAGTAGTTGCTTCTCCTGCTTCTGCTTTCGTGTCGGCAAAGTAAACATTTAGCGATGCATTTCGAAGGCGAAATTTTCTGAGATTTTTATGACTTTGCCCCCTATCTTTTAAAGTTGTCTTTCCATGACCAAATCAACAGCAATTTTACACTTGATTTTATAGTGTTTTTCCAAAGTAGTCAATGAGTTGTTTAGGGGAAAAAAATTTCACATGGGTATTTCTTCAGTTTCCATAATATTTAATCAAATCACATGTTAATTATATAATAAATATAACTGGCCTAAAGAGTTTTGGGAAGAAACACAATTTATTCTTGTTTGGCACAGAGCTTGAGTGGGACAGAAGAGCTGGCACACATCGGGAAATACTTATCACCACAGCTGGCATCAATTAGTTTTCAAGCAGGAAAGCAAACTTTTGATTAGTCCAGTGAGCCAGTTGAGTTGAAGTTGATTAAAAGAGCTTATACAAACTGAATTATAGACTGCTCCATGGCTTTCTGTTGCAGAAAATATAAAGTGAATATAAACATGGCATGTGGCTACTTTTGTGCAATACTAAACATTCAGAACAGAATTGTAAATTAACATCAGCCATCCAGATGTTTTAGTTTGTAAAGACATGATTTTAATGATTGACTATGTGAGTTTCCATCTGAATGTTCCTATTTTTTGAATATGCCACTTTATTTTAGGTCCTCAGTAAATACGTATTCATTTTTAAAAAGAACTCCAAGAAACACTAAGTAGCATGGTTTTCTGACCTTCAATAGCTGCACGACCTTGGCATTTTACTCATAAAACAACCAGGTCACCTGTAAAGAAAAGAGACCTGTGTGGTGGGCTTCCACCTGTGGGCTGAACAATACTCTCAGATCTACCACGGTTAATTGTGTACAAAGTAAGTTTAAAAATGTTTGCTCAAAAAAGAAAAAGATATACAAGGAGCTCAATTGATTCAAATGTATACTCCAAAGACATGGAATTGTTTCAGTGAAAAAAGTTAGAGATCTTGGTGGCAAAGTGGACTATATTTTGAAAGATGAAGAAGAACTGAATTTAAAGGGCATACCTAGAATTTTCTGCCCAGCATGAATATTTCCCAGTCTTTATTTTAAAGGGGGGGAAGAAAAGAAGCTGCAAATCTGCTGTTTGAGCCAGAACCTGTGAGAGGCAAAGCAAAGGCAGCAGAGTGAAAAGTGTGTGTGAGTTTGTCAGTAGTGGGGGGTTGCTGTTGACCACAGCCCCCTGGACCTCTTTCCAAGGCCCTGGCCGTATTTGGGAGTGAGGTTTGGAGACGGAGGTGTTTAAGCCACAGATCATATGCATATATGTTGTCATTTGCCCAGGAAAATGCAGACTTGTCTTTATGTTTTTTGGGTTTCACCGCACTGGTTTTGTTTTGTTTTTCTCTGTTGCTCTCGGGGATTTTACTTACTTTCTTAGGATCTCAGTGATGCATCCACAAGCACGTTGTTGTAATTCACCCAGGGCAGGAACTTCGTTGTACTGCGGCAGAGTTTGCCCCTGTATCTAGTTCATCATATTGGGGGAGACTGGACTGATAATTTTTAGGAACATGAAAAATGAGAATGAAGCACATGTCTAACTAGACTACATCTATATCTATATCTATCTATCTCGATTTCCATTAAAAAAGTAAGTGTTTCTGTATTTTGCTTCAGCCTTTTCTTTACATGTTTTCCAGCACATTTCTCCTAAAGCTTCTTTGTGTCAGTGTAATAAATATATTTCCTCATTGATATCTTATTTGACATTGTCCATATCCAGCAATCATCAGACAATAAAATATTCCCCATATTAACTTGATTGTAATTGTTCCTCTGTACAAAATGGCAATTGAAGTTGGTAGAGATAAAACAAGTTGAGTTTAATGCTGCCGAATTTTGAGATAATTGAAATTTTCTAAAGCTCTTGGGTAAACTAACTGCAGTTTCTGAGATAGAATATATTGTGTTTTCTAAATGATACTTCAAGTTTTGTACAATATATAAGTCAAAATAAATGATAATTTTTGTTTAAAAAGAAATTGAAATGATATAGTAAAGCAGTTAGGCTTTGCCCAAGTAATAGTTGGGTCAAAGTCCTTTGACCTAGATAAATTTCTTACGGGTTTCAGATAAATAAGTGATTATTAACATATACTTAAAATAATACAAGTTGTATAATAGTGTATATTAATTTGATATGTGCTGGGGAAAGCCTCTTAAGGTAATAGAAAAACATTAAAAACATTTGTGTTGACCTCATAAATATTTCTGTACATAAAAAGCACTCTGTTCAATCAAAATATGAACCACCAGTTATGAAAAGAACAAATTACAACAAAAACTAATGCAAACATGTAATGTATTCTTATACACAAAAATGTCTTCGGTGTCTCACTCTAAAAGGGTTCAAATATAATTCGAATTCATTAATAATTGAAACTACAGTACTTTAAATAATGTCACCAGACTTTTATTATTGAGTTGGTATAAAGTTTAAAAAAGTATGACGCCCAGTGCTGGGAAGATGAAGTAAGGCTTGTAGTCTATGAACTGTTTGGGTCAGCTTACATGAATACATGACTTTCATAGGGCAATAGGGGGACAAGTTTCAGAAGTCTAAAAAATATTCATGCCTTTGATCTAGTAATTTCCTTTTAGGAAGTTGTGCTTAAAAATAATCAGAATTATATACAATATTTAGGTAAAATAGAATTTATGTGGGCATTGCCTGTTATATAATTGATTTGAAATCCAAGAAGAGGGTAATGATTGATTAATTAGGATGTATCTATATGATGAAATATGTCATCTGTTCAATTTAATAGACTAAAATAGTGTACTTTTACAGAAAGTACAGAAAGTTTAAAAATATTTACAGTACACTTCCATTTTATATGTATAAATCACAAAAAGTGAGGAAAACATGAAATATAAATAGTGATGCTTTTGGGTACTGAGATTATGGATGAGCTTATTTTTATCTATGTTTTTTCTATAATACAATGTTTGTTATTCTACACTTACTATATTTATGTAATTTATAATACCCATCTATTAATGTAATAAATTTGTAAAAAGCACTTCTTAAGTACATCAGGTAGAATTTTATTTTTGGTTAAGGAGAAGGTGTAGGGGGGGAAATGCAGGAGGGATAGATAAAAGAGAATGCAAAATAATTTTTTTGCTTTGTAGTTTCAAAAAATGCCTTGCCCCATGTTTCAGTGGCAGAAGAAGGGAATGAAAAAGAAAATAGAAGAATAACAGGTGATTACATGGGTTTGATGCTTCACTTAAATATATTGTTGGGATGTGTGATGGTTCTTTGCATCAGCTATGCATGGATAAACATAATCTATTCTTTTAATAAAAATGAAAAGAACATTTTATTTTTTCTGTACATTTGCACCAAAATACAATGGTGACAAATTATAATTACTATTTTACAGAGGGCTCTTTATATTTTTTGTCCTGATATAGTTTGCATTCTTATATCTGTGAGGGAAAAACCTCAAGTTTTTTTTCCTTCTGTAGAGAAAAAAACCTAGTTTTTTCCTGCTGTGGGTCCTTATCCTATGAATGTCTTGCTCCTCACACAGAGCACTTTACTTCTGGTCACCAAAGATGTGGCAGCCACGTAGTTCCCTGTGACTCCCACTGGGTGCTCTACACTTAGTTCTGACACTACCTACCTCGAGATAGCTTTAGATCCCACAGGTTCAGGGCTCAGTCCCACGAAATTACAAGGGTATATTTCTAATATTAGAACAAAAAAGATGCTCCTAGTGTTCTTATCACTTAGGCAATTACAAGGGTTTTATGAGCTGTGTCCCAGAGACCAGGAGCAGAGACCAATATGTATTTTCTATTCTCTCACAATATCGAAAAGATTCAATTTTATAGGCTGTTAAGTTATTGGCATTGATGAATTAGAATTTACAACTAACACAGCTAATGTGAGAAAGCAATGGTGATTAAATGGAGTAGGAACTGCATTCTTTTTTCTCTATTTCAAGTAAAGTTGTTGCATCAGTATTTGTTGGGCATTTTCATTGCTGTTTCATCTGGTTGCCAAGGATGTTTCCATTGAATTAAGTATGTTGTGAGAGTCCTTGCATTTCTCAAAGTTCAATGTGTGAAGCATATGCTTAGTACAGCTGTTTTTTCTCAATGTGCAATTGTGGTCAGCAAAAAGAAAGCCGAAACTCAGAGTTCAGTCTCCTGTGGGAGGTCACAGAGATAGCACAGCCCAGCGTATCATTATCCCGTGTAGTTGAGCTGCATTGCTTTGTCATGAATACACTTGGAACACATTTCTTCCTCCTGTGTGTTAACTCTCCTTTTCCTATATTCACTAGGATCAAAGCACAAATGTATTCCTAAGTCCTTTTGTTAGAAAAACTTTTGGAAATTTCTGTGCAAGAGTTAGCTTTTTATTTCTGAGCTCCTGCCTCAAATGCAGTTTCAGGTACAACAAGTTTTCTCAGTTTCATGCTCCTAGTTGTGTTGTCTAGGCTCCCAGACCTTCAGTATGTCCTTACTGATGGCAAACCGCTGACTCCTCAGTACCATCTTGTTCTCATGGCTTCCAGATGTTTGGCATTTTACAGGTTGTGGCTTACTGAGATATTTCTAATTCTCGTACTTGTCCAGAACCTTATTATGTACCCCACTATCAGACGAGTTTCATGGGTCCCTTCTTTCTGCTTGTCCTATCTATCCTAATGTAGTTTTGTTTTCAATAAAAATGGAAAAGTATTGTTTGCCTATTTGTTTTATACCTAACAGTATCATTTCTTGAACTTTTCAACTCACGCATATAAATATATTTCATTACTTTGAATTGCTGCAGAGTAGCCTCTCAGAATGACATCATAGAATTTATTAAATTATTCTCCTTTGGTGGGTAAATAGCAGGTTTCTAGTTATTGTTTTTTTAAATTTTATTTTAATTGTTGTTCAAGTACAGTTTTCTGTCTTTTACTCCCATTCCAACCTACCCACCCAGCCCTCCCCACCTCCCTCCCATTTCCACCCCCCTTAGTTTTTGTCCATGTGTCTTTCATACTTGTTCCTATAATCCCCTCCCTTTTCCCCTGAAATTCCCTCCCCTCTCCCCTCTGGACACTGTTAGCCTGTTCTCTATTTCAGTGTCTTTGGTTATATTTTGCTTGTTTGTTTATTGGGTTCCTATGTTTTCCAAAATATTAATATGGTAAATTTCATATATATATATACACACACACCACACATTACACTCATAAGTTGATTTTTAGCTATCCCCAGTAAAATTGGTCTTAATTATGTGGTCCAGTGTACTAGAAGTCTAAGTCCTTTCTCCCAAAACAGAAAAGAGACCAGGGGTTGCTGAAACCCAGGACTGATTATAAATGATTATATAAGGGGATATTTTAGGGTAATACCAGTGTTCTAAGATTGCATTTGGCAATGATTATAAAACTGTATAAATTTACTAAAATGCATGGATCTTTATACTTCCAATAGCTAAGTTTTATGGCATATAAATTATACCACACTAAAGCTCAGGCAGTGCTTATGAAAGAATGGGACAAAGGGGGGTAGGATTGAGGGTGGGAGGAGGGGATGGCTAGGGTGGGGGGAAATAGAGACAACTGTACTTGAATGACCATAAAATAATAAAGGATGGGAGAAATCTCAAATGGATTGAGGAGGGATGTGAAAACAGAAAGAGCTTGAACCCTCATTTGCTGTTGGGAAGGAGACCACTTCACATGAAGCCCCCCGGGGCCAACACAGAGGGGCCACAACAGAGGAGAAATGATTATCGGGCCTGTTGGGGCAGACAGAATGCTGGAGATTGCTTCTACCTCTTAAAAGTTGCCTTAGGTGGGTGGCGTGGAGGGAGAGCCAGAATTTCTCATGTGCTCATGTGCACAGAAAGTAGTTGATCAAGGAGCAATGGCATTGCTCTGTGGTAAGGACTGTTTGCCACGTAGCAAAGGCCACAGCATGGCCAGCTGAGAAAAAAGCCAGATCAAGCAGGTGGAAGAGATCCAAGGAATCCGAAGCACCTGCAGGAGCTGAGGTTGGGAGGTTGCGGGGTAAGGTTCAGGAAGCACCTGAGATGATGAAAAAAAGAATAGGCCATGAGTTACACAAGCTGAACATCTTGAAACATATGTAGTAATGACAGAAGCTGACAGACCTGGCAAGATTAAGTTGCCGTGGTATATATTCTACACCTCCTCTCCATCTGGACCTCAACCAGGGATGGATCGGAACCAACGCCCTGGGCACACATAGGTTTTACTCTGTTCCCAGAAACTGTCTGTGAAGGAGGAAAACAGACAGTCCTTTTGAGAGAGTAATGACACCTGATGGGTAGTTTGAACTTTGAATTAGCTGCATATTTTCCTGACAGGGATTTTTAAATTAAAAAGACCGTTTTATACCAGAAAAGAATGATTCACCTCTAATTGGCATTTTAATGCTCTGCCCCCATCCCACCCCCAGCCATATGCCACAATAGCTTAGCACATTTGTAGAAAAATGAAGACACTTGCTTTTGTTAAGCATCTGAGCTCTAGTGTGCAAATTTTGACACATCACTACTGCCATGAGCACCATGGCATCAGCTATGACCCGACAATAATCAAGAATTTCCCATGATGAGAGGTGTGTGTCAGAAAAGGTGTACTTTGATATGAATAAGCCAAAGGTGTTTGTTGTTTTAGCTGAGAAAGTCTCATGACTCTGTGAAAATTTTCAGCCTGTTTATGCTCTTTGTCAACACCGGTATCATTTCACTTCTGCTTAAAAGAAATCATTAGACAAAACTTGTTAAGATGGCCCAGGTTTTCAAAAGTGTGAGTATTGCCTGTTTCCCCCAGTTTCAGCCACGTTGCTCAACTCTGTCCTAGAAAGGTCCTTCTCATCTCTAAATATAACACTAGGATCTATTCTTATTGCTGCTAGTGCATTATAGCTTCCTTTTCCAATAATGTACATATAGTTCTCTGTTAATGTTGCAAAATAAAAATTTTAACAGAAAAAAGAAAAATCATCTAAATACGTTAACAATAGAAATGATGAGATATTTTAGTATGCAACCGAACTCTGTAAACTTCTAAAGTTCTCTATATTTTAAAACTAAGTTAATGCTAATATTCTGTGAATTTTCAATATGTCAGGTGGCCGTATTCATTGTATACTGTGCATTGTGCCATTTTCCAGTGAATGCAATGTCACTTACCATGTGCTGATCACGGGTTTTCTGATGTTGAGTTTGGCTGGACCTGCCGCCATAACTGTTGCACTCCATTAACTATAACGTTGCAAGATTTAGCAGAGAAAATAGAGGATGCTCAGTTAAATTTCAATTTTAGATAAACAACAACTAATACTTTAGTATGAGTATATCCCAAATATTGCATGGGATACACTAAAAAATATTAATCAATTCAAATGTCACCAGACGTCTGTATTTTATTTGATGACTACAAATACTAGCATGAATTTCCCATCTGTCCTTCTTGCAGTCGTGAACGTTTCTACCCTTTCCAAATCAAAATCAGGCCACTCTAGCTGAACCACCTTGGCCTGTGCTTTGCTCTTTGTCTAATTTCACCACTAAAGGGTTTATTTCACGTTTGTTTTGGGCTATTTGTAGAAAGTAAAGCCAAAAGATCAGAATGATTAAATAAGAGCCCATTCTTTCCCCTGACGCTAATGAAACAGAATATAGAGCACACGTAGTGCAATTAGAACATTATTCTGCAAGGGAGCTTTGGATAATGTGTTGCTCTGGCAGTGAAATTAGTCATTGTTTCAACTGGCTTGTAATTTACCACCATGAAACAACAGATGGCCTGGTGTGGAGGAGTGTGTCCACAGAGCTCTGTTTGTGGGGAAACTATGCCATTGGCTATGTTTGTTTCTCTTTTCTAATTACCCATTTGGTGGAAGCATTTTTGGAATTTCCGGTGGTGAACATTACTAGATTTAAAATTTGATTTTAAACCTGTGTGACTGGTGTGGTACATCTAGCATTTAAGCTCCTGCTTTTATATGGTTTTAGGCTTTGTGTATTGTTGCCCACTGAGCCCTGAATAAAATGATTTTGGCCATGAGTAAAGATTCTTTGAAGTTTTTCTCTACAATGATAATAATTATTCTACTGAAGTATGTACCAAAACATTTCATTTCTTTTTCACCTTAGTACTCCTTAGTTTATAGATTGTACTTATACTTCCTATTTTAATCCCAAATGGAAGCGTCATTAGTTGATGTGTGGATGGACCCCTTCATCTGACAAGGCATTTCACTTTACCCCAAGTGCTTCAAGAGGCAGGCTGCTAAGATTTCAAAGCCATTTGACGCAGTAAGCAGCAAGGCTATTACGTATTGCATTTTAGTTCTCCTATCTGGCAAATAAACTATTCCTTCTTTTAATTTTCTAAAGATAACTAGAACTCTGAGGAAATTGTGTTCTTGGAATTATTAGACTAAAGCTAAGGGTAAACATTTATAAAGACAGTAAATATTAAAGGAACAGGCATCGTGGCATAGAGCTTAGGTTAAATAATATTTGGTTTGCTTTGTCTCTTACCTTTCAAATTCTGTTTACTCTGAGGCTCCGTATGAATCAGAAACACCCATTATTGTGTACACGCTGGGTTAGTAAGAAAGAAAGTGTACCTCTTGAAGAATAACAAGCGCTCAGTGTTTAGGTCCTCAAGGTTCTTTTTTCCAGGTCAGATAACAATAGTAACAGTAATAATAAGAGTTATAGATAATAGTTTTAAGCACTTACTATGTACTAGGCACTTTTATGCAGCATTTTATTTATTCTTCCTATTCATGGAGCACTGGAACCATGTTGTTAAAGTTCTTTTACCAGACTGTAAGATCTTCAAGGACACTGAATTCCTAGTAACTAACATAGTGCCTGACACATTGCATTTCTTCAGTAAGTGGGGAATAAATAAATAACTTCTTTACTTAAAATGTTGGAGGAGAATAATATTAGTCTCATTCATAGTATTTAGTCATTTTAAATTCTATTTTAAAATACTTATATTTATTTTACTTTTTAAAATATAATATTTGATATATTTAAAGAACATATCCACAAAATAAAGCCAGAAAAAAATTACTAATCACAGCACACAATCCCAATCAGATCCCATCTCATTATCAGTAACTCTTACCTACTTATCTACTTCCTTCCCTCATCTAACCTCATCATAAGTAATGACTGTTCTAAAGTTTTGGTTTATCACTCCATCATTTTTATTCTTTTATATTTATTACACACATTTATTGTCTAAAGAATGAACAGTTTGGACTGACTCATTTTTGAGCTTTATAAAATATAGTATCTTATCATACGGAGACTGCAGAGGTGTGCTCCCCCCACTTAACATTATACTCCTAAGATTCATCTATGTTGCTGCCTGCAGCTGCATGTCATTCATTTTTACTGCTATATAATATTCTACTGCACAAACAAAACACAACTTCTTCTCTTGTCAATGGACTTTTGGCGCTTGGTTTTTCACCTTTTACTAGCAAAAAAAAGTGAAGCTATCAATGTTCTTGGACATATCTTCTTGCATGTGGGCTAGAATTTCCTTCAGACATATACATATAATTAGAATTACTGGGATGAATTGCTGTGATTGTTAACATTACAAGGTAAGACCATGTAGTTTAAGAAGGTCATCACCTTATTTTCTTGGGTGAACCATAACTGAGAATTCAGAATTAATTTTAAACTACTTACCCAGTTTTCTATTTAGAGTTATGTGTCAGAAACCATATATCTTGTTAAAGAGCAAATTCTAGTTAAGATAATATCTTACTGTTCAGAATTGAGCATCCTTGATGACCATGTATTGTCTAACAAGGATACTTATTTGGTAGGGTATTCAAGTGATGTCTCTGTAAACTAAAAATCTAACCTCTGTGGTGGTTTTAAAAATATAGGATGTTAGAATTAGATTCATCCAGAAGATTTTGTAATTCTTGAGAATCTACTCTTCATCTAACACCCTTTGAGAGCAGAAGTATTATTCTGAGAAAATAAAATGGTGATAGTATTTCCACTCTTGCTCACGTGGAAAACACCTTGATTCAGGATGGACTGAAAGCACCTAGTTAGTTATTTCTAGGGATTTAAAAAAATAATTCATCCTTCTCAAGTGGTAGGTAAGTCTATAATTATACTGTAAAACGTATTAAAGAAATCTCAGTTTAGTATAATTGATTACAAAAAGAGTATTTTTTTTATCCACATTTGCTCTAAGAAAAAAAGTACTCATGCAGTTAATTACACACATATGGTCCTATCTTTATCAGGCATCTTTATACATCTGCTACAAATTGGAAATTTCTGACTAGAGAAGAATCCATGTATTTTAAGTAAACTTTCATTGGACCTAAAAGTATTCCGATTCATTTGGAAGATTATTTCCCAATGGATTCCATTTGCAATCAAGATTCTTAAATTGACTATATTGTTCATATTTATACAAAAAAACAACATGGTGTAAATGTTACTTGAAAATAGACCTACTGTGTAAGAAACTACAAGGAATTTGCGGAGATGACTACTTCCTGAGGTGTTGTGTCTGTGCTTTTGAATTGATCAAATCATTAGCCGTTTGCTTGAAATTTGTCATTAAATTTTATATCCTTTTCATTTAAAGAAGGTAAGAGGGCTAAATAAGTGACAATTCATCAATTTTGCAAAGTAATGTAATGGAGCACATACCGATGTGCCGTGTTCTATTCCGGGCATTGTAGGAGCTGGCCACGAACAACGCAGCCCAGCTCTGTCCTGTGGAGCAGAGGGTGAAATTCGCATTGTTATAAATGATGAACTCCACAGAGCAGAACATTCAATGCTAAGTGAAAACTGTAATAATTTGGGGGAGACAGCCATCTATTGAATAACTTATTTATGTATCTGTAAGTGTAAATAGAAGATTCAGAGGTTTCTTTCATTTTGCAGTTTCTTGTTTTGAATACATTTGCTAATATTAAATGTATTCATATGTACATCGGTAATTAGTAAAAACAATTTTTTTGGTTTTTTTGCACCTTATCCTTATTAGTTATAAAAGCGTTAAACACACAGTAACTGCCCAGTTAATTAATATTAATTCTATGAACTACCATTATTGAAAATAACAGCTATAAAACAGTTGTAAAATATATTAACCCAGTACAAGAGAGTCAATATCTAGTGTCCAGACTAAATGGGAAAAGCTTAGCCAATGTCTGAAAACACTGCTTATATAATCACCAAGAGTTTAGCTGACAGAGTCTAATACCTCTAATAATGTATTTACCCTAACCATGCTCAAGATATTTTATTGTAAACTATGGGCTCTAAATAATATTGAAGATAAGAATTTAATGACATGCAGATTATGACACCAGATTGGTTTGATTGGTTCATTTGAGTTGTTATTTGTTTTTCCTTAAAACAATTTGCTATATTTCTACTTGGTAGCAAGGTTATGATTTAACTTTGACCCAGATTTTAAATTTATTGTTGTATATATTCATGCCTAATTTGTACTAAATTTCTTAAAAGAGCAAAATAGGTTGTGGGTAATATGGGTGAAGGGGGTCAAAAGCTACACACGTCCAGTTGTAAAATAAGTAAGTCATGAACATAATTTATAGCATGATGAGTACAGTTAATAATGCTGTATTACATATTTGAACATTGCTAAGAGATATCTTAAAAGAACTCATCACAATAAAAAAATTTTGTAACTATGTGTGGTAAAGGATATTAACTAGACTTACTTGGTGGTCATTTTTCAATGTATACAAATATTGAATGATGTCATATACCTAAAAGTAATATAATGTTATATGTAAATTAAAATATTATATGTTGACTATACCTCAATAAAAAAGAGCAAAACGGAAGATGGTAAATTAAAAGAAAGTAAATAAATAATAAATAATGTGCCAGGGACTGAGGAAATAACACTGACTAAGCAGTTTGTTAATATCATGAACGGTAAAAAATGTAGGTATTGTTTGCTAATATGTGATATGTTAAAAAAATACTACATACAGTGTTCATAATAAATAACCTGTTTCCTAAGATGATTAGCCAAGGGCATTTCTAAGATAATTGTTGATATATATAAATTGCTTTTCAAATAGGTTGTAAAAATTTAAGAGTCACTGGGTGTATAATAATGCCTAATTTGCCCCAATTATTACCACATTTTATACACAGACATGCTTGTGCATGTACAGTATTATATGTGTGTTTAATTTTTCAAATTGGTAGTTGATAAGTAGCATCTTATTATGAATTCATGTTTTGGTAACTAAGGAAAAATATTTTACTATATAATTTTTATGAATGTATTTTTTCTCTTGTGTGAGACATCTGTTCATGTCTCAACGGACTTGGATTTTGAAGTATAAAGGTCAAAATAGAGAGGTCAACAACATCAATGGAGAATCTATTTTTACTTTACTAATGTTACCACCTTTTTCACATATTTAATTTTCATATATACTTTGGTATATTTCTGTCTTAGTTATATTTAAATAAGTAAATGTAATAAATACTAAGTGTGGCCTAGTAATAAATCACATATTTACATGCATTTTGACATCTGATAGGGCAGTTTGTTGCTTATTATACTTTCTATTAACTTCTTGAACATTTACTACTTTACTCTTTAGTGAGGTATTATAATTTTCTTCATAAAGATTCTAAATGTGCATTGCTAAGAATTTCTTTCTAATGATTAACAAACGTTGCACAGATGCATGTAATTTTCCACTGTTGTTTTGGTATTATTAGTGGACTAAGTCCTTTTATAATTTTCAAAAAGCTATTGACAATATATGAGAAATTTAGAGTTTGCTTATATCTTTTCTTATTTTTCTCATTTTTTATCATTGTTCAAGTACAGTTGTCTCCATTTCCGCCCCCACCACTCCCACCTACCCCAGCCATCCCCACCTTCCACCCTGGATCTTATCCCCTTTGACTTGGTCCATGGGTCCTTTATACATGTTCCCTGATGATCCTACCCCTTTTCCCCCCTGTTATCTCCTCCCACCTCCCTTCTGGTTACTGTCAGTTTGTTCTTTATTTCAGTGGCTCTGGTTATATTTTGCTTGCTTGTTTATTTTGTTGGTTAGGTTCTACTTATAGGTGAGATCATATGGTATTTGCCTTTCACCACCTGGCTTATTTCACTTAGCATAATGCTTTCCAGTTCCATCCATGCTATTGTAAAGGGTAGTATTCCATTACGTAAATGTACCACAGCTTTTTGATACACTCATTTACTGATGGGCACTTAGGCTGTTTCCAGCATTTGGCTATTGTAAATTGTGCTTCTATGAATGTTGGAATGCATAGGTTATTTTGAATTGGCATTTGAATTAGGGTATAATCCCAGCAGTGGAATTGCTGGGTCAAAAGTCAGTTCCAGTTTTAGTTTTCTGAGGAAACTCCATACTGTTTTCCACATTGGCAGCACCAGTCTGCATTCCCACCAACAGTGCACTAGGGTGCCCTTTTCTCCACATCCTCTGCAACACTTGTTTGTTGATTTGGATAGGGAGAAAGAAAGAGAAAGACAGACAGACAGACAGACACACATACACACACAGATGCTGAGAACTGAGTCTGCATACTCACTCTCTTCTCCCAAGTTACTCATCAGACAAGCCTATCTTCTTTCCCTTCCCTTAAGTGAAACATAAAACACAATCACAGAATTGTGTGTTTGTACAGAATTCTCTAGTAGAAAACTACTCTTAGTAACTTGAGGACAGGAAAATAGTTGCCTCTTACTGTTTCTAGCATCCACCACACTGTTTCTTACCTCCGTGTCCTGACACTGTTTTTTCCCCGCCTTCTTCCCTGGAATATCCACTACCAAATTTTCCTCTGAGCCCTCACCATCAGCTTCTTACTCCATCCAGCTCTGGGACGTGTGTCTCTGGGATCTCCATCATAGTACATTCTGCTGGATTCTAACTACCTATCTGCATTGCTTACTACTTTCCCCCAACTTGAAAGTTTAATTAGGTTTGTGTAGCTTATCATCACATACCTAGTACCTACCATAATGTTGGCATGTGGTAGAAAACCAGTAAATACTTACACAAATGAAACCTGAAAGTGAAATGTCATGCAATTATTGACTTCTTAGCATGAACGTGACTTAAATCAATGTTCCTTAGGACAAGTGTTTCATCTTGTGATGTTGAAACTGTCCTAAGTTTAAATCCTTGACCCACCTTGTAAGGAAATTTATAACTTAAGTGTATTTATTAGAAAAGAAGAGGGGAGGGAATTTCAGGTGGAAAGGGGAAGGGTTTACAGGAACAAGTGTAAAAGACACATGGACAAAAACTAGGGGGGGGTAGAAATGGGAGGGGGGGAGGGCTGGGTGGGTGGGCTGGGCTGGGAGTAAAAGATAGAAAACTGTACTTGAACAACAATTAAAATAAAAAATTACTTAAAAAAGGAAAGAAGAGAATGTTAACATTAAAGATCTGAGCTCTCACTCATGGTTGGAAGGATAAACTTTCCTGTACTTCCAAGCTTTTACGCATGCCAGGACACCATTGCTCACCTCCAAATATGGCTTACCTTTAAAAATAGCACTACAGACACCATTGCTGACCTCTAAGTATGGTTTATTAGCTTGGATGAGGAGGGAGTAGTAGTGTTACCTAATTGGTTTTCCCCTGTATGATAGTTCTGACGGCATATATCAAGGAACTAATATAAGGTTTGTGACACTTCCCAAATATGACTGTTTAATTACAATATATATTTGGTAACCAGTCAAATGACCACTTATGGGTCCATAGACCCAGAGGTTTTATTATCTGGTCTCCACATGCTGCCACTCTAACAGTGGGACTTATGGCAATGCTTTTCCTGTCCAACGTCTTAAAGTACAGTTACCCAAGTATATGGCTATGGATTCCCTGAGGATAACCGTGAGGAACAAAAGTGTACACTTACCATGGTGTTAATGGGTCATTCCTTTTGGAGGTGCAGCCTCTCTTTCAGTCAATAGTTTCTGAAAAATAGCTCAGTTCTAGAAGTGATGTGACTTTTAATTGTGAAGATTTTCCTCAGCATTCTGAACATTTATTTTGATTTTGCAGATTAAGTATTACCCTTCCTGGCTGCTTATTTTGCCCATAGGAATGCTATATTTTACTGGCTGCATCTGTAATTATCTGTAGCTCAGTTACCTCTAGATGCCCCTTCTAACTTTGCCACTCATTAGGATAATTGCATCTGCCTATCTTATGATTATTAAGCGTCATCATCTACAATTATTGTCCTGGATCCTATCATCCCCATTGCTGTCAGTGAGCTCATATCTCTAATGGCCTTTTCTACCATCAGTCCTGCCCTATAGAGAAGAGCCACCACTGAACCTCTTAGTGGTGCCGGCACCCTTCTCACTAGTGCATTCATTATTGCTTTGGTAGACTGTGTGTCCTCTGGCCTGAGAAAGGAAGTCTGGTGGAACCTGGAGGAGCTGTGCTAACAGGTTGCTAACAGGCGAGACAGCAGATCAGCAACACATATTTGAGCTGCAACATCCTGGCCCTAGATCTATTTTCAGAGCACAGAAGGACTGCTTTTCCCTTTTGCCTCTCAAATCTCATGACAGTTTCTCTAGATGCTAATCCTGACGTGGAGCCAAACAAACAGAATTCTGGGAAACATGGTTCAACTCAACTAACTTGACACAGTACAAAGTGACAACAATTTCCACTGCCTCTGAGTCAAATGTCCTAATAAAAAGAATGCTAATTTTCAGTTACAATAGGTTAAAAAACAATATCTAGCATGATGGAAGGTATAATTGTGTTGGTACCTTATTATGGGAGCTGCTATTTCCCTCTGTCATTGTTTTATTTATGTGAATGCTTTTCTCTCTTTTCTTTTTTAACCAGGAATTTTATTACTGAGTTTATCAGAGATTATGAGAAGAGCCTAGGTGAAAGCGTCATTCCTTTATTCAGTCAGAACCCCCATGACCTCTCAGTTTCCATTACCTGATGAAATGTTGAAGTAAAATATATCTATTTGTTTGCCTTTATTATGTCTAAAAAATACAGGAAATCACATTTGTTCAGAAGACTTTCTTAAGTCAGGATGCAACATCCTCCCTATTACTCTTAGGTCTGCTGTGAAGCTGGCCTGCTTTTATGGTCAACCCCACTGGAAAAAACAAAACAAAACATAATAGCCCCCAAGTGGAAACAATACAAATACCCATCAACTGCTGAATAGATAAACAACATTGGTACATCCATATAAGGTAATATGAAGCCATGAAAAGAGTGAAGTGCTGAAACATGTACAAATGGACTAAACTTGAAATGTCACTCCAAAGAAGCCAGACAGAAAATTCCTTATATTCTTTCATTTGCAAGTAATGTCAAAGATATGCAAAATCATAAAGACAGAGGGCGTATTAATTTTTGGTAGGGAATGGTGGGGACAGGACTTTGGGAATGCCTGCTAAAGTGTAGGGGATTCTCTCGGGAGTGGTGCACGTGTTCTGGAAGACAACAGTGGTGACCGGTGCAGACATCGTGCGTGTGCTGAGAACTGTGGCGTCACGCACCTTCAAATGGCTAACATGGCGAACTTGGTGTTGTGTGAACTGTATCTCAAACAAAAAATTGAATGGAATTGAAAGGAATGTGGAAGAAAAGTGCTAATTTTGTGCTCATTAGTTTGTATAATTCTGTGCGTAAGTGGTTACCATCCTCAATATCTCTAGGGAAGCTATTTCACAGCTCTTGTTCATATGGTTCTTTGGGAGGCATTTTCATTAATTCTCAAAAGTAAAATGCAGTGAATCAGAAGATGCAGCAAATGTTCTTCTTTGCTATGGAGAAAACAAGGAATATGACTAATAACAAGAACGATAACCCAGGTACAGAATTTCTCTCTTCTCTCAATAGCTCTCTCCCCAATCCTCTCTGAATAATACAGATATTGTGTTAAGAAGTTAAATAGCTTATATACTTAGAATCTTCACTGAGATATTAAATATATTAAAACTGCTGCTAATTCATTATGTTTAAATATTAAACAAAAATTTTAATACATTAAATTTAACTCTCTAATCCAATGAATTGAAAGTAATTGGAGGAATAATTAGTTTTTGAATTTTTATTTAGATGAAAAGATACCTGCCCAGAAGAAATTCGTAGGAGATCAATTTAATTAACTTGGCTCTTGACACGCAATTTCTTTCTGCTTTCCTCATAAATAATCTCAGCTTGACAGGACCGGACCACCTGTTCCGTGTGTCTGTTACAGGGCTCAGCTTCAGCTGATGAAAGCCAGCCAGGTTGCTTTGCCAGGAGTCCCAGGCTTCATTCCCGAAAATGGTCCCGACTCTGTACCAGCTGGTCCTTGACTTTCTAAACTTTCTACCAAAAAGTCCTAGTGAGCCACTTTGAACCCTTCATCTGCCCTACTTGGTTGATTTTTTTTTCAGTTTGTGACTTGCTATTACACTTGCCTGGAAATCTACAAAGAGTAAGTCAGTCATCTCTTGCCGCATATAGTCTTGGCATCCAGTTATTCTATTCAGGTGCTTTAGGGTCCAGTTAACAGAAACCAGGATTTAAACTGGGGTAAATACAGCATGTGTCATGTCATAAGGGGAAGTCTAGGGATACAGCAGACTCGAGGGTTACTTAACTGACCAGTTCCAAGGTTCTTTGTTCCTCTGCTCTGCCTTCATTGGCAGAGGCTTTTTCCCAGGTCAGGGCCAAGTGTTGACTAGAAGCAACTCCAGTCATCATTTCCAGACATGACCATATTCCAAAGATGGAGACCATTGTTTCTTGTTTGGTTTGCTCTAAAGCAAAAAAATTCCCCCCCCAAATCATTTCCCACCCTTTGCTCTTCTACCAGGAGATTTCCTCTAATGTGCCGTGGGCCAGAATTGAGTTTTAGTCCCAGCCTACACGTAGGCATTGCAAGGAGAATAGCGATGACCATTCAATCAGGCACCCCTGGAGTAGGGGATGAGGTTTGCCTCTGAAATGCATGGTGATGTGAGGGAGGGTGGACACCCTAATGACATTTGGGTTTCATTAAGAAGGAAGAAGAGAAGGTGGATGCTGGGTTGGCAACCGGTGGTGGCTTCCATGTTACTATGCACCACTTTGTCATGCACAAACAAGCCCTGGACTATGGAGTCAAGCAGATCTGCATTCTTTCCCTAAATGAACTTTGCTCTCTCCAGGGCACCTTGATCAAAAGCCTCAATTTTTTTCTAGGCTAGATTTTTAAAAATATCTAAACTACATAGAAGTATAACTATCGTTTAAGGTCGTTGAAATTGTTAAATGAGAATTGCAACAACAATCATGAAACAAAAAAGATTTACAGAATTTTGGCCATAGTAAGTTCTCAATTTAGTTTTTACCTTTTCACTTTCTTAACCTGTCAACTCCCATCCCTGGCAAAAGCATTCAAATTCTACACATTTTATTCATTGCTATGCTGGCACAGATTTTTCTTGAGAAACACACTATTAAAGCTCTTCCAATCCTACTATATACCATCCCATTTCATTTTCTTGGTACCGAGTGTGGAAGTGCTTATTGAGTTAGAATGTTAGCACAATTTTTACTTATAAAATAAAATATTAATGGTTATATAACCTGCCTAGCACACAGACAGTGCTGTGTTGTTCTGACTGGGGAACCAGTAAATTATGCAAAAGGGTGACTGTCAGATACACTAGACATAAAGCATGGGCCAACTTTTCACAAAACCCAAAACAGACAAGTAGAGACCAACCTCCCCCGCCCCCACCACCACGAAACCTCATCTGACCTGGTTTCAAACAATGCTTTGAATTGAAGCTGATCTCAGGCCGATAATACTCAAATCGGAATTGAGTGGTGGCCATGCCATAAAATCTTATGCCAGTTGACAATTGCAAATAATTTTTTATTCTCTTTAAAATATTTGAATTCATTCCTGATGAGTTCAAGTTTACTAAGTAGAAGGCTATAATATGTGGTGAGTTATAAGGGTAATTTAGAGCAGAATATTTACCCAAGAGTAAGAACTGTATTACTTGTGTTGCTGAGCTTACTAACTGTTTCCTTAAATATTTCTAGTAAATATATCTTGAGAGTATTTCTTTCCCTCCTTTCTCAGGCTCTAATTTTTACCTTTGCACTGCAGGGCAGCCAAACACAAAAAAACTCTAACTTTCCTGTTTTCCTGTTTTGGGGAGTGTGAGAGTCTCAAGACTGTGAAGAGGAATGTTTTTTCCCCCTAAGGCTCCTGCGTGAGGTAACACAGCAGAATGTGGAAGGAGCTTATGTGAGCTTCAGGTGGTCCTTGCCAATCACCTCCTCACTTCCTATAACAAAACAGAGATTAAGGAAAGAAAGCTTCATAGACACCGACACCAACATGGTGATTGCCAGAGGGAAGAGCGGGCGGGGGAAGAGAGAGGAGGGCAAAGTGAGAATAAATGGTGATGGGAGACTTGACTTTGTGTGGTGGATACGCAATGCAATATACATGTGATGTATTATAGACTTGTACACCTGAAACCTATATAATTTTATTAACCAATGTCACCCCAATAAATATAAAAATTAAAAAAAAGCTACGGTTTCCTGGTCAAAGATGTTCTCCAAAGATGGCCATGCCCTGCTTGGCTTTCCCATTTATCTCATTTCTCCAGCATCCACCCTATTTCCTCTTTCTGCCGAGCCCTTTCAGACCAGCTGCCTGGTTGGATAGGCTGCCTGGCTTTCAATCTCAGATTCTCTTATCAATGATCTCTTAACTCAGTCTCTCAGATGTTGCATGAACTTTGTGCTGGAGTGGAGAGCTGTGCAAAGACACCCTATCACCATGCTCCACCAGGTTCCCTAGAGGACAGTCCTGTACCCTAGACCCAGGTCCGGTGCTCCTACTTCTTGATGAGGACATTTGGCATCACTAAGTTGAAATAAGTCATAGATATGGTGTTATATCTAGGTTTTAGTTCCATTTCTTCTGTTTCCTGTGTGATCTTGGACAGGTCACACCTCTTTTATAAAACTAGACTTCCTTATCTGTAAAATGCTAGTAAATTGTTTTACCTCACAAAGTAGTCTCTATAGAGCTTTGGAAATATTTTTTTTATTTAATCCTCAAAAATGAAATGAACTTATAATATATATATAATATTACTTGACTCTCAGAATAAGGACAAAGTAATACATTTCCACTTTCACCAATCCTCTGTTACCATCTTAAGAGTATAGGGACAAATGCTTGAAAACCTGGATATTAAAATTATATTCTGAGTATAAGCACCTTTCCTACTTGAAACTGATAAGATTTTGTCTCTCAACATTTACCATAAGCAATTCTTCCTCTGTATGATTTTACAGGGTGTAGAAGAAAAATATAAAAAATTCAAATGTGCATTGTAGTTTTTTAATGAATTAGCAATTCATGATGTGTCACCTGAAGGTGACAGCCTTTCATGTTTGTGTCAAAAAAGCCTCCTTTGTATTGTCCCTGAGGGGCAGTCCCCCACAGTTCAGGGGGTAAAGGTGGCATTCTTCTAAGGTAGTAGTAGACTTGCAGTGTCTCCACTAGCATTTCTCACTTTTCTGGAGGAATTAAAATTTTTCAGTCACTAATTCCATTGTTTAATACTCATTTGCGATCATGCGCATTGCGTCTGGCACTGTGGGTACAAAGACGTGGCTCCTGCCTTTGAGGGTCTGAGCAGCCAGAGAGTCCGAGCAGCCTGCTCTACAACAGGGGATGCTCGGAGCAACCGGATTTTGGGCACGTGGCCCTGATACCGAGGATAGAAAGCTCAAAAACAGCGTACAGGTAATATTCACCCAAGGTTGAGAAATCCGACCTGGAAGTTGTTTTAGACTCGGGCTTTCAGAAAGCATATCAGAAAAGTCAGAGATGAGTGCATCAGTTAGGTCACACAGGAGATAAAGCCGAAGTTGTAGAGGAGATGGCCTTGCCTTTTTCCTTTGAGAAATTGTGGCATGAACACTTAATGTGAGATCTACCCTTTTAACAGTTTTTTGAATTACATACAATGGTGTTAACTACAGTCACAGGTTGTATGGCAGACCTCTGAGACTTAATCACCTTGCATAACTAAATGCTGAGCCCCACCCTGCGAGCACCATTCTACTCTCTGTTCCTATGTGTTTGACTCCTCTAGGTACCTCATGTGAGTGGAATCACATAGTAGTTGTCCTTCTGTGGCTGACTTATTTCATTTAGCATCACATCCTTAAGGTTCATCTGTATTGTCACGTGTGGCAGAATTTCCTTCTATCTTAAGGCTGAAAATATCCCATTGTTTGTATATATTACATTGTCTTCATCCATTCATCCATTGATGGGCATTTAGGTTCTTTCTGCATCTTGGCAATTATGAATAAAACTGTAGTGAACATGACTGTGCACATAACTCTTCAAGATGCTGATTTCAACTCTTTTGGGTAAATGCCTAGATGCGGGATTGTTGGATTGCATGGTATTTCTATTTTTAATTTGTTTGAGAAAGGGAGGGTCTTATTTTTTGATTGGAAAAAAGATGACAAATTTATAACCCAGCAATTCAAAAGCCACTTCTATAATATAATATAATGCTATATGCTGCTTAGCTATATTTCTGGGCTCTCTATGAAGTTGCAAAAATCTACTGACATCTCATAAGAAAAGATAATGCACTCTAATGGTTAAGGGTATGGTCTCTGGAGCCAGATTTCCTGGATTTCAATCCCAACTATGTCTTTACAACCTATGTGATCGGGAGCAAGTAACTCAGCTACTCTGTGCCTCAGTTTCTTTATTGTCAATATAAGAGAAATACTAATGGTCCCTACTTTATGACATGACTGTGATGCTTAAATAAATGTATGTAAGGCACACATATAAATATACAGATAAATTGTATGTTAAACATTGGGTACTATTCTTAGTGTTTCCTATTATTATTTACTTAGTTTTTGTTAATATTGCATTCTTTAAATTTTTATAGCATTACGAAGGCTGTGTAAGAAAGCTAGGTGTGTGGTAAAGTCAGTTGCCCATCCTGTTCTTTTCGAATATTGACGTAAATGCGGAATTGTGCTTTTGTCTGTAGGGTTGCCTTCCTGCCTTAAACAATTAAAATGTATGAAACAATAGTTTGTCCACATTGGGTAGCAGGCAGCACAGGACAGGGATCCCTGGGAGAAGGGGAACATAAGAAGTAAGTTCTGTGATTGCCTCAGTTTACCGTCTGGAGGGAGTTTCCAAAGCCACGTTGCAAGAAGGAGGAAACGAAACAAAGTGTACAGCCTCCCAGCCTCCCCAGGTGGTGGAGACAGAGGTGAGGATTCAGGGAGGTCAAGAGGGCCAGAACTGTCAGGACAGAATACAAGGGAGGGGAGAGTAGAAAGATAGAACTGGGGATATGCAGAGGGTTTCTCTCAGTCTTTAGCTGAGAGAAAGTACTGAGATCAGAAGTACTGATCAGTGTGTGCAGATGAGGAAAAGATGAACTGTAAATGGGCAGGTGACAAATTCCCAGAGCTCACAGAAGGCTGGAGTAGGTTCATGTTCCCAATAGCCCGAGTGGGGAAATCTCGTAAAACATCTGGTGTAGGATTAAATGCTCAGAGGTATTTTACCTCAGTAAGATCCAAATAACCTTTAGACTTAGGCCTGCTGTAGCCCTGCCTAACAAAGTTTAAAAGTAGATTTGAAACTTGTTTCCAAATAATTTTACCGGACCCCAGAAGAAAGCTAAAAAA
>PVKM010019271.1:0-18754 GCA_004027735.1 Carollia perspicillata | reverse complement strand
TCAGGGTTCTTGGGATATAATCCTAGGAGTGGAATTGCTGGGTCAAAAGGCAGTTACATTTTTAGTTTTCTGAGAAAATCCCATACTGTTTTCCATAGTGGTTGTACCAGTATGCAATCCCACCAAGAGTGCACTAGGGTACATTTTCTCCACAATCTCTGCAACACTTGTTGTTTGTTGCTTTGTTTATGATGGCCATTCTTACCAGTGTCAAGTGGTATCTCATTGTGGTTTTAATTTGCATTTCTCTGATGGCTAGCGATATTGAGCATCTTTTCATGTGTCTGTCCTCCTTGGGGAAATGTCTGTCCAAGTACTTTCCCATTTTTAATTGGGTTGCTTATCTTCTTGGAGTAGAGTCATATTTAAGTTCTTTGTATATTTTGGAGACTAAACCCTTGTCTAAGGTATCATTGGCAAATGCATTTTCCCATACAGTTGGTTCTCTTTTTATTTTTGTGCTATTTTCTTTAGCTGTGCAGAAGCTTTTTATTTTGATGAGATCCCACTTGTTTAGTCTTTCCTTTATATCCCTTGCTCTGGGGGACATACCAGTAAAAATGTTGCTGTGTGAGATATCTGAGATTTTCCTGCCTATGTTCTCCTCTAGGATTTTAATGGTGTCACGGCTTATATTTAAGTCTTC
This sequence comes from Carollia perspicillata, assembly GCA_004027735.1. Lineage (NCBI taxonomy): Eukaryota > Metazoa > Chordata > Mammalia > Chiroptera > Phyllostomidae > Carollia > Carollia perspicillata. The sequence goes on along the minus strand of PVKM010019271.1, from coordinate 18,108 downwards.
TACCCATCTTGAATTTATTTTTGTGTATGGCGTAAGTTGGTGCTCAAGCTTCATTTTTTTGCATGTAGCTGTCCAGTTCTCCCAACTCCATTTTATGGTGTTGCCCCCTTTGTCGAATATTAACTGACTGTAGTGACTTCAGTTTATTTCTGGGCTTTCTGTTCTGTTCCATTGGTCTATGTGCCTGTTTTTATTCCAGTACCAGGCTGTTTTGATTACAGTGGCCTTGTAATACAATTTGGTGTCAAGTATTGTGATCCCTCCTACTTTGTTCTTCTTTCTCAAAATTTCAGCTGCTATTTGGGGTCATTTATGGTCCCATATAAACTTTTGAAGTGTTTGTTCTATGTCTGTGAAATATGCCATTGGTACTTTAACATTTATTGCATTGAATCTGTATATTGCTTTGGGTAATATGGACATTTTGATGATGTTAATTCTTCCAATCCATGAACAGGGTATGTTTCCATTGGTTTGTATCTTCCTTGATTTCATTATTCAGTGTTGTATAGTTTTCTGCATACAGGTATTTTATCTCCTTGGTTAGATTTATTCCTAGGTATTTTATTTTTCTTTTTGCTATATCGAACGGGATTTTTTTTTCTTGATTTCTGCTTCTGCTGTTTCATTGTTGGTATACAAAAAAGGCCTTTGATTTCTGGATATTGACTTTGTATCCCGCTGTTTTGCCAAATTCATTTATTAGGTTGAGAAGTTTTTGGGTAGGGTCTATAGGATTTTTCATGTACACTATCATATCATCTGCAAACAGTGAGAGTTTTGTTTCCTCCTTTCCGGTTTGGATGCCTTTTATTTCCTTTTCTTGTCTGATTGCTGTGCTTAAAACTTTCTAGACTATATTGAATAGAAGTGGTGAAAGTGGACAACCTAGACTTGTTCCTGATCTTAGTGGAAAATATTTTAGTTTTTGTCCATTGAGTATGATGTTGGCTGTGGGTCTCTCATATATGGCCTTTATTATGTTGAGGAATGCTCCCTCTATTCCCACGTTGCTGAGTGTTTTTATCATAAATGCGTGCTGTACCTTGTCAAAGGCTTTTTCGGCATCTATTGATATGACCATGTGATTTTTGTCTTTGTTTTTGTTTATGTGATGTATTACATTTACTGATTTGTGAATATTGAGCCATCCTTGCATCTCTGGAATGAATCCCACTTGGTCATGGTGTATGATCTTTACTTAATGTATTGTTGGATGCGGTTTGCCAATATTTTGTTGAGGATTTTAGCGTCTATGTTCATCAGAGATATTGGCCTGAAGTTTTCTTTCTTTGTTTTATATTTATCTGGTTTTTGGGATTAGGATGATGCTGGCTTCATAAAAAGACTTTGGGAGTCTTCCATCACTGGATTTTTTGGAATAGTCTGTGAAGGATAGGGGTTAGTTCTTGCTTAAATACTCTGTAGAATTCTCCTGTGAACCCATCTGGTCCAGGGCTTTTGTGTGTTGGGAGTTTTTTGATTACTGCTTCAATTTCATCTGCTCTTATTGGTCTGTTCAGGGTTTCTGCTTCTTCTTTGTTTAGTTTTGGAAGATTATATTTCTCTAGAAATTTGTCCATTTCACCTAGGTTTTGAAATTTCTTGGCATATAGATCCTCATAGTAACTTCTTACAATCCTTTGTATTTCTGTGATGTCAGTTGTAATCTCTCCTCTTTCATTTCTGATTGTGTTTATTTGGGTCCTCTCTCTTTTTCTCTTGATGAGCCTGCTTAAAGGCTTGTCAATTTTGTTTATCTTTTCAAAAAACCAGCTCCTGGATTTATTGATCCTTAGAATTGTGCTTTTTTCCCCTATGTCATTTAATTCTGCTCTGATCTTGGTTATTTTCTTCCTTCTACAAGCTCTGGGCTGTCTTTGTTGTTGTTCTTCACGTTCTTGAAGGCATAGGGTTAGGTTGTTTGTTTGAAATGTTCCTTTTTTTTTTTTTTTAGGTAGGCCTGTATTGCTATGAACTTCCCTCATATGACCGCCTTCACTGTATCCCGGAAGTTTTGGGTTGTCATGAGTTCATTTTCATTTGTTTCCAGAAACTTTTTTATTTCTTCCCTAATTTTATTCTTGATCCATTTGTTGTTTAATAACATGCTGTTCAATCTCCATGATTTTGAGTGTTGGGGTTTTTTTCCCTCGGGGTTGGTTTCTAATTTCAGTCCTTTGTGGTCAGAAAAAATGGTTGGTATCATCCCTTTTCTTGTATTTGTTGAGGCTTGTTTTGTGTCCTATCATGATTTCTATCTTTGAAAATGTTCCATGTGCATCTGAAAAGAATGTATATTTAGCTTCTTTCAGATGCAGGGCTCTCTATATATTAGTTAAGTCCATTTCATCTAGGGCATTGTTCAATGCCACAATATCTCTCTTGATATTTTGTTTGGAAGATCTGTCCATTTTGACAGTGGGGTGTTAAAATCCCCTACTATAATTTTGTTGCTATCACTATCTTTCTTGAAGTCTTCTAAGATTTTCTTTATGTATTTGGGTGATACTATGTTGGGTGAATATATATTTACAATGTTTATGTCTTCTTGGTGGAGTCTTCCCTTGAGTATTATAAAGTGACCTTCTGGGTCTCTCTGTATGGCTCTTTTTTTGAAGTCTATTTTGTATGATATGAGTATTACTACCCCGGCTTTTCTTCCTGTCCATTTGCTTGGAATATTTGTTACCAGCCATTCACTTTCAGTCTGTGTAGGTCTTTTGTCCTCAGGTGGGTCTCTTGTAGGCAGCATATGTATGAGTCCTACTTTCTTATCCATTCAGCTATTCTGTGTCTTTTGATTGGAGCATTTGATCCATTTACATTTAAGGTTATTAGGAATAGTTACTTATTCATTGTCATTTTTGTACTTCTCTGTCTCTCTGTTTTCCTTCCTTCCTCCTTAGAGCAGTCCCTTTAGCATCTTCTGCAGTGCTGGATTGGTGGATGCATATTCTTTTAGACTTCTTTTGTCTTGGAAGCTCTTTGTTTGGCCTTCTATCTTGATTGAGAGCCTTGCTGGGTAAAGAAGCCTAGGTTGCAGGCCTCTGGCTCTCATTATTTGGAATATTTCTTGCCATTCCCTTCTGACTTGGAGTGTTTCTATTGAGAATTCAGCAGCTAACCTTATTGGGGCTCCCTTGTGTGTTACTTCCTTTTTCTCCCTTGCTGCCTTTAAGATTCTCTCTTTGTCTTGGAATTTTGCCATTTTAATTATGATGTGTCTTGAAGTGGGCCTCTTTGGGTTCCTCTTGATTGGGACTCTCTGTGTTTCCTGTATTTGTGTGACTTTTTTATCTCATCAAATTAGGGAAGCTTTTTATCATTACTTTTTCAAATAGATTTTCTATCCCTTGCTCTTCTCCTTCTCCTTCTATATACTGATAGTATACAGATACTATTATATTTCATATTGTCTTGCATTTCTCTTAATCCCTCTTCATTCTGTCTGAGCCTTTTTTCCTTCTCTTGATCCTTCTGGGTATTTTTTTCTGCTTTGTCCTCCAACTCGCTGATCCAATTTTCTGCTTTATCGATCCTGCTTTTGATTCCTTCCACTGTGTTCTTCAGTTCAGAAATTGTATTCTTCATTTCCTCTTTGCCCTTGTTTATGTTTTCTATTTTTTTCCATGTTGATGTAGTTTGCAGTGAATTCATTGTTGTCCCCCTGTAGTTTCTGGTAGCTTATTGTGATCTCATAGAACTTTCTGATAACCAGTTCTTTGAATTCAATATCTGATAGCTGACTTGTTTCCATTTCATTTAGCATTCTTTCTGAGGCTTCCTCCTTTCCTTTCATTTGGGGATTGTTTCTTTTTCTTCTCATTTTTTGTGAGACCCATCTTGTTAGCTCCCACTTCTTAAATGGATTTGTTTTGGCTCCCAGGGTTTTTGGTGTGAAATGCTGTGGTAGAATGCCTGTGAGATTCAGTGGTGTAGTCTCCTTCGGGTGTCCTGGTGTTCACCACTTCCACCTAGTCCTTTTTGTGATCAGTTGGATGGGGAGGCAGAATTGTTTAAGACAGCAGGAGTGTATTATGATACTTACAGTAGCAGCTAGTGCATAAGAGATTAATAAAATATATTTTAAAAAAGAAAAATAATGGGCAAATGACCTGAAAAGATGCTTCTCCAAAGAAGGCATACAGATGGCCAATAGACTCATGGAAAGATACTCAACATCACTAATATAAGAGAAATGCAAATTAAAACCACAATGCAATACCATCTCACACCTGTCACAGTGGCTGTCATTAAAAAAATCAACAAACACCAAGTGCTGTCAAGGATGTGGAGAAAGGGGAACTTTTTTTACTGTTGATGGGAATACAGACTGGTGCAGCTTGTGTGGAAAGCAGTATGGAGATCCCTCAAAAAATAAAGGTATTTCTGCCTTTTGACCTAGAGTTCCCACTTCTGGGAATATATCCAAAGGAACCCAAAACCCTACTTTGAAAAAAACATAAATACACCTATGTTCATTGCATCATTATTTCCTGTCATCAAGATATGGAATCAGACCATGTGTCCCTCAGTAAGTGAGTGGATAAAACAACTATGGGACACAATGCAATACTATTCAGCCAAAAAAAGAAGAAAATTTTGACCTTTGCAACAGTATGGATGGATCTGGAGAACATTATGCTAAGTGAAATAATCCAAAGAAAGACAAATACCATATTATTTCACTCATATGTGGAATCTAATGAACAAACTGAACAAGCAAAACAGAGAGAAACTCATAGATGAAGAGCAGATGACAGGTAGTGGTGGGTGGATAAGTGGGTGGAGGGATTAAGCAAAAAGGAAAAAGGATCTATGGACATAGACAACAGTGGGATGATTGCTGGAAAAATTGGTATGAGGGGACTAAATGATAATGGAAAATATATAATAAATATTAAATAAAATAGTACAATAAATATTCCTATTAAGAAATTAAAAACAAAAATTTATAGTGTAAGTAAACTGTAATTGAAAATGAATAAATGAATAAAATAATGTCAGTTATTTAGTTAGTATTGTCTATCTGTCCCAGTAAAATGAGGAAGGGCCTGATCTTTACTCATCATGTGTTTATCCCAAGCACTAGATCAATTGTTTCACAGAGTGATCATTCAATATATATTTATTAAAGGAATAATTTCTCTGTTTCTGGCTTGGCTCCTATAATCTTTTCTCTATACCAAAGCCAGACTAATCTTTTTAAAAATTTAAATTAGGTTACATCACTTCCTTTTTAAAATCCTTTACTTCCCATTGCACTTCAAAATAAACAAATACAACCCTAAGCTCTTACCATGATCTGGTTCCTGCTCACATCTCCAATGACATCTATCTGTAACCCACTGTGCTTCAATCATGTTAGCTTTCTATTAATTCTTCTAATTCATTGTAATCTTTCCTGCATCAGAATCTTTGCCTTGCCAGTGTCTCTGTCTCCAGTGCTCCTACTCTACTCTTTATATCATCACATACCAATGGCAATCATCAGATAGTCAATGCACTAATAGCATGACCATGAGAAGGATCATTTCCTACACGGCCAACTGTAGGACATAGGAAGCTCTGCTGGTCCACAAACTGATATTTTAAGGCTTTTCACTCACTTATGGTGCCACCACAATGTAAAGTCACACAAATCAGAGATTTTTTAAAAACCTCAGGTCCCTACCTTCTCAGCACAGAGTTTAAAAATAAACTATCTATTTGGCTTGGACCAGACCCTCATCAGTGCACTCGATTCTTCTTCCACATCCATTTACTCATTATACTTACTCCCTTCCTTGTTTGTATTTATTGTTGTTCATTTGCAGTTGCCGTGCCATTTTCCCCATTTCTCACAGCTACCGCATCTCCCTAAACTTCCACAGTCAACCTCCACAATGTCCATGCCCCTGAGACCTCTATTTGTGTTCCTTCACTTACCCCTTCCTCTTTCATCCCCCATTATGCTCTTCCTCCCTCCCCTCTGCTCACTATCAGTTTGTTCTTTATTTCCAAGTCTCTGGTTCTATTTTGTTCATTTGTTTGGTTGATTAGGTTCCACTTATAGGTGAGATCATATGGTATTTGTCTTTCTCTGCCTGGCTTATTTCACTTAGCATAATGATCTCCAGTTCTATCCATGTGGACATTAATGGTAGGGGTTCCTTCTTCCTTTATGGTAAATAGTATTCCATTGAAAAAATGCACCATAGTTTTTTAATCCACCCATTTACTGATGGGCACTTAGGTTATTACCAGCACTTAGCTATTGTAAATAATGCTTCTATGAATATTGGGGTGCATAGATTATTTTGAATGGGTGACTCAGCATTCTTGGGATATAGTCCCAACAGTGGAATCTCTAAATCAAAAGGCAGTTCCATCTTTAGTTTCCTGTGGAAATTTCATACTGTTTTCCACAGCAGCGGCACCAGTCTGCATTCCCACAAACAGTGGACTAGTGTTCCCTTTTCTCCACAATCTCACCAGTACTTGTTGTTTGTTGACTTATTAATGATGGCCATTCTGACCCATGGGAAGTGGTATTTCATTGTGGTGTTAATTTGCATCTCTCTCATGGCTAGTGATGTTGAGCATCCTTTCATATGTCTGTAGGCCCTCTGTATGTCCTCCTTGGAGAAGTGTCTGTTTAGGTTCATTGCCCATTTTTTAATTGAATTGTTTGTCTTCCTGGTGTGGAGTCATGTGAATTCTTTACATATTTTGGAGATGAAACCCTTGTCTGAAGTATCATTAGCAAATATATTTTACTATATGATTGGTTCCTTTTCCATTTTGTTGATGTTTTCTTTAGCTGTGAAGAAGCTTTTCAGTTTGACATATTCCCATATGTTTATTCTTTCCTTTATATCCTCACTCTAGGCGATGTATCAGTGAAAATATTTCTGCATGGGATATCTGAAAATTTCCAGCCTATATTTTGTCTAGGACTTTTGTGGTGTCACAATTTATGTTTGTCTTTTATCCATCTTGAGTTTATTTTTGGTGTATGGTGTATATTGGTGGTCTAGTTTCATTTTTTTTTTCATGTAGCTGTTCAGATCTCCCAACATCATTTATTGAAGAGGCTATTTTTGCTCCATTTTATGTTCCTGTCCCCTTTGTCCAATATTAACTGAATGTATTGACATGGGTTTATTTCTGGGCTCTCTATTCTGTTGCATTGGTCAATGTGTCTGTTCTTATGCCAGTACCAGACTGTTTTGATTGCAGTGGCCTTGCATTATAATTTGATATCAGGTATTATGATCCCTCCTATTTTGTTCATCTTTCTCAAAATTGCTAAGGTCATTTAGTGTTGTTTATGGTTCCATACAAATTTTTGAAATATTTGTTCTATATCTGTGAAATATGTCATTGGTATTTTGATAGAGATTGTGCTGAACCTATAAATTACTTTGGGTGGTAAGGACATTTTAATGATATTAATTCTTCCAATCCATGAACACAGTATATGCTTACATTTATTTGTGTCTTGCTTAAATTCTTTCTTCAGTGTTGTATAGTTTTCTGAATAGAGGTCATTTACCTCCTTGTATAAATTTTTTCTTAAGTATCTTATTTCTCTGATTGCTATAGTAAGTGGGATTTTCTTCACAATTTCTGTTTCTGATAGTTCATTATTGGTGTACAAAAATGCGTTTGCAAATGTTGACTTTGCATCTCACCACATTCAAAATTCATTTATTAGTCCAAGTAGTTCTTTGGTAGAGTCCATAGGGCTTTCTATGTACACTATCTTGACATTTGCAAACAGTTTAGCTTTAGTTCTTCCTTTCTCATTTGGATGCCTTTTCTTTCTTTTTCTTTTGTGATTGCTGTGGCTAGGACTTTCAATACTATGTTGAATAGAAATGGTGAGAGTGGACACCTGTTCTTTGCCTGATTTTTAGGGGGAAAACTTTTAGTTTTTCCCCATGGGTATGGTGGTGGCTGTAGGTTTCTAATATATGGCCTTTTTTATATTGAACTATGCTCCCTTTATTCCCACTTTGTTAAGTGTTTTTTTTATCACAAATGGGTGTTTTAATTTATTAAATACTTTCTTGGCATCTATTGATATAATCATGTGGTTATTGTCTTTCCTCTTGTTTATGTGGTATGTTACATGTATTGATCTGCAGATATTTTACCATATTTGCATCCCTGGGATGAATTCCATTTGATCATGGTATATAATTTTTATAATGCATTGCCAGATCCAGTTTACCAACATTTTATAGATGATTTTAGCATCTGTGTTCATCACTGATATTGGTCTGTATTTTTCTTTGTTGTGTCTTTATCTGGTTTTGTGATTAGGATAATACTGGCCTAATTAAAAGAGTTTGGGAGTCTTCCTTCTTCTTGAATTTTTTAGAGTAGTTTGAGAAGAGTCAGGGTTAGCTCTCCTCTGATTGTTTGGTAATATTTTCCTGTGAATCCTTCCAGCCCAAGGCTTTTGTGTTACAGTAGTTTTTTTATTACTGCTTCAATTTCTCTAGGTGTTATCAGTCTAGTCAAGCTTTCTACCTTTTCTTGACTCAGTTTTGTAGAATTATATGTTTTTAGAGATTTATCCATTACACTCAGATTTTCAAATTTTGTGGCATGTAATTGTTTGTAGTACCTTCTTAAGATCTTTTGTATTTTTGTAATACCATTTGTAATTTTGCTTCTTTAATTTCTGATTATATTTATTTTGGGTCCTTTATCTTCTTTTCTTGATGAGTCTGGTTAAAGGCTTGTCAATGTTTTTATCTTTTCAAAGAACCAGCTCCTGGATTTATTGTTCTTTTGGATTGTTCGTTTTGTCTCTTTGTAATTTAATTCTGCTTTGATCTTGATTATTTCCTTTCTTCTACTTGCTCTATTTCCTTTTTGTTGTTGCTGTCATTGTTGTTGTTTCTATAGTTTTTGAAGATGTAGGGTCAAGTTGTTTATTTGAAATATTTTTTCTTTTTTAAGTAGGCCTGTATTGCTATGTACTTCCCTCTCAGGACTGTATTCACTGTGTCCCTTAGGATTTGAGTTGTTGTATGTTTGTTTTCATTTTTTGCAGAAACGTTTATATCCCTTTCTTGATTTCATTAATAACCCATTAATTGTTTAATAACATGTTATTCAGTCTCCATGTAATCTAATGTTTTTGAGTTTTTCTTGAGGTTGGTTTCTAGTTTCAAGCCATTGTGATCAGAAAAATGTTTGATATGATTTCAATTTTCTTGAATTTGTTGAGACTTATTTTGTGTCCTATCATGTAGCCTATCTTTGAAAATGTTCCAGGTGCATTTGAAAACAATGTACATTTTGCTTCTTTGGGATGTAAGGTTCTGTATACAACAGTTGTCTTTTTGATCTAATGCAATTTTCAGTGCCACTATATCCTTGTTGATAATTTGAAAGATCTATCCATTGCTAACAGTGGGTTGTTAAAATCACCTAATATATGTGTGTTGCTCTCTATGTTTTCCTTGAAGTCCTCCAAGATATTCTTTACATACATGGGTTTTCTTTTGTTGCATGCATATATGTTTATAGTATTTAAAGCTTCCTCTTGGATTCTTACCTTTAGAAGTATGACATGATCTTCTTTGTCTCTTTTTATGGCCTTTGTTTTAAAATCTACTTTGTCTGATACAAGTATTGATACTCTGAGTTTTTTTCCTGTCCATTTGTTTGAAATACTTTTTTCCAACCTTTCACTTTCTGTCTGTGTAGGGCTTTTTTTCTGAGGTGAATCTCTTGTAGACATCATATATGTAAGTCATGTTTTCTTATCCATTCATCTATTGTATGTCTTTTGATTGGAGCATTTAATCCATTTAGATTTAAAGTTACTACTGATAGGTACTTATTCATTGTCATTTTTTCCTTTTACATTTGATCTTAGCCAAAAGGCCAAGAAGCGATCATTATTTTTTCCTTTTATACCTGTGTTCCCCTCTCTCTCACTTTATAGCATCATCTTCTTAAAGCAGTCCCTTTAGCATGCCTTTCAATAATGGTTTGGCAGAAGTTTATTATTTTAACCTTCTTTTGTCTGGGAAACTCTTTATTTCACTTTCCATTTTAAACTACAGACTTGCTAGGTAAAGTACCCTTGGTTGCTGGCCTTTGCTTTTCATTATTTGGAATATTTCTTGCCGTTGCCTTCTGGCTTATAGTTCTTCTGTTGAGAAATAGCTTGTAGCCTTATCAGAGCTATCTTGTATGTTACTTCCTGTTTCTCCCTCGCTGCCTTTAGAATTTTCTTTTTGTCTTTAAAATTTGACATTTTAATTATAATGTGTCTTGGAATAGGCTTATTTGGGTCTATCTTGATTGGAAACCTCTGTGTTTCCTGATATTCCCTGGCTTTTTCCCCCTCCAAGTTGTGGAAAATTTCTGTCATTATTTTTCAAACAGGTTTTCTATCCCTTGCTCCTTTTCTTCTTCTTCTGGTATTCCTATGATGCTATCGTTGTTATGTTTCATGTTGTCCTGAAGTTCCCTTAATCTATCCTCATATTTTTTGTCTTTTTTGTTGTTGTTGTTGTTGCTTTACCTGGGTATTTTTTCTACCTGTTTTCCTGCTCACTGACTCAGTCTTCTTCTTTTACCTGCTCATTTGTAACTCCTTCTAGTGTATTTTTTTATTTCAAATATTATATTCTTCATTTATTCTTGGTTCTTGTTTATAGTTTCTATTTTCTTTTTCATGCTGCTGTAGTTCCCATTAAGTTCCTTGCAGTTGTCAAGGAGTTCCTTGAACATCTTATAACCAATTTTTTAAGTTCCATGTGTGATATATTTCTTTCCTCAATTTCATTTAGCTCTTTTACTGGGAATTCTTCCACTCTTTTTTATTGGCGGTTCTTTCTTCATCTCCCATTTTAGATAAGTTTTTGTTTCTGCATCTCAGGAGACTCTGCCTTCATGAGGTGAACTTATGTAGTAGGAGTTTTGTAGAACTCAGTGGTGCAATATTTTTGATCTCCTCATCTTGATGCTCTATGGTTACCCTTTCTTCCATTTGTGTGGGCTCTCTTGTACTTGGGCTTTACATGTTGGTGGCTTCTCTGTTGTTGGGTTCTCCCTTCCAGCAGGCTTACTGGTAGTCACAACTTCCACCCGGTCTTGTATGTTGTTGTACAGGTGTTGGTTTTCAAGGCAGTATTACCAAACAGCCAAACCTATGCCAGGAAAAATGACCCCCCTACCATATCAGCAATCTCAACCACAATGAGCAAAGATTAATAAAGGTGAAGAGAAATTACAAATATTATAAGAGATAACTAAAAGAAAGTAAAATGTTTTTGAGTGGGAAGAGGGAGGAGAATTGACAAGAGTAGGGATAGAAATGAGGCAAAGAACAAGTGAGAACAAAATTCAAAACAAGTAAAACACATAAGGGCAATGGGAACAACAGAGTAAGAAAAGGGAAGAGTATACTATAAGGTCTGAAGGAAAATTGAAAAGGTATTGGACCAACAGGAACAACATTTCACAAAAACCACAGCAAGGTTTATAGCGACAATAAGTGGATGTAGTTTAATAAAGGTGGAACAGTAATAAGAATATTGTACAAAAGTAAAAGTGAATATGAGATGTCTAACTGTAAAGAGTAATGATTTTGAGAGGATGGGGTAAGGAAACTAAGATTAAGGAGTAAAGCTCAGGTTGAGAGGGGAGGAAAAATGAAATAAAATTCCTCACTCAACTGGTCAGGGGCAGGGAGGAGGTAAAATTGAGTAAGGTGGGGAGAATATTCTATGGGATTTAAAGTACAAATAGTGAAGAAACGGGCATTCCTTTGGAAAAGTACAGCAATAACCATGGTATTTTGCCCAACTAGCCACTGTTTATAAAATATGGAAAGGAAATAAGTCTCCTATAAACTGTCTTAAGAAAGAAAAGTGCTTATGCAAGGTTAGATGGAGGAAAAATAATGAGTGTAATGGATAGGAATATGGCATAGTGTGAGCAAAAATAAAGCTTACAACAGTTATAATGCTCAGGTAGTTGGCAAAATAGATTAAGACCAGGAAAGGTTGTTGTGTGGAATTTGGAATAATGATATGAAAAAAATATATAGAATTTGAAAAAATAACTAAAAAGCAAAAGACCAACAGCAATGAATTATTTGGAATATGAGTGAAGTGAAAGAAGAAAATTAAAATACAATATGAAAACAAACAAAAAAACTTAAAAAAGAAAAGAAAGAAATTTTTAAAACATGCAAGGTCTGATGAGGAATAAGGTGAAATTTGCCTCAGCTGTTGGTATTCGCCTTCTGGCTTTTTCTGAATCTGTCCAACACTGTCTGTATCTCCTACCCCTGCCTCTAGAGGGAGCTTCTGTTAGGATCGAGAAGGGGAGGTCTCTGCGTCTTGCCTGGGAGGCATTGTTTAATCTTCCATGAAAATTGTGGGTGCTTTCCCCCTGCCTCTAAACCTCCTGTATTAGTCTCTCCCAATTTATTTCCAATAATGTATCATTTCTGCTTAAATAGCCATCCATTTTACAGGGGGCAGGGGGCAATCCGTGTAAAAGTGTCAGCTGTCTCTGCTTTGTGTAGTCTGCATTCTATATGTGAACCAATTCTGGGTGGTGCCCTGAATCTTCTTTGTTGCACCCTTTCTTAACTTCCTGTTCTGATGGCCTCAGTGAAATAGGGCCCTAGTGGAGAGTTCAAAATGGGCCCTTTTAGGCATTAGCCTTGCTGTCTCACTCTTGGGGCTGGGCAACCACTGCTAGTTGTTAAGCCTGCCTAGCCAGTTTTGAAGACCTTCCCAACTTCAGCAGGTGCTGGGGGGTTGGGTTCATGTTCACTTTCTTGTGACTCCTCCAAGGAAAAGGGCTCAGTTGGGCTGCAATAATCACAGGTGCCCAATTTCCAGCCCACAGCCCTCAGAGCACTATGTGGCTTGCAGTCTCCATTGCGCAGTTGCACCAGGCTGGCACTAATAAACCATTTTGCTTTGCCCCCTTCAGATCAATCCATGAGGTGCTTTGAGTGGGAGCAAATTGCTCCCACAATCTTCCCTCCTTTTTGGTTGCTCATTTGTGCATGTGAGGTCCCTGCTCAATGGACTTCAGTTCCCCTTTTGGAAAAGCTGTGTGGGTGTTGCTTCCACTCTGAACCACTGTCCAGCTTTCCACACACTCAAACTTTCTGGCCAGTCAAGAGTCTATCCCAGTCATGGCCAATCACTGCCCACCTCTTCTGGCTCCAGGTGCTGTTAGGATCCCTCCCATTCTCTGGTACTAACCTGACTGATGCCCCAACTTGGATGTGCAGCCAGCTGTGTGCATGTGTGCTGTTTTCCCCCAATGACTTTATATATTCATGTCACTTCTTGTGCAAGTCTGTGAATTCCCCAACCTGGGAGGGAAGAGAGCCATTAGGATGCTATTCCTGACTGGGCTCTCCTCAGATGCTGTCCCCACACACCCACGGTTTCAGGTGCCACACCCAGGGACTTTCCCTGTCTGCCTATGAAACATCTGTACTGCTCATTTTGAGGTGTCCTATGCACACTTTGGTTTCCAAATTTCAAATCAGCTAAGATTGTGTTGGCTATTCACTTTGTTTTTCAAAAGATCAGCTTAGTGTCCCAGTTGGGTGTGCAGGCAACTAGGCCCAGCTCCCACCTACTTCACTGCCATCTTCTTCCTCTGTCATTATTTTTTTTTTCACATAGGTTTTCAATTTCTTGCTCTCTTCTCCTTCTGGAACCTCCATGATGCAAATGTTGGTATGCTGAAATTGTTCCAGAGACTCCTTATACTATCTTTATATTTTTGGATTATTTTTCCTTTTTGCTGTTCTGATTGGGAGCTTTCTGCTTTTTTATCTTCCAAATCTCTGATTTGATCCATGGCGTCATCTACTCTACTGCTGATTCTTTGTAATGTATTCACTTCAGTTCATGTATTCATCATTTCTGACTGGTTCTTTTTATGTTTTCTATCTCTGTTTTATGTTTCCTGTCTCTTTGTTGAATTTCTCACTAAGTTCATCTACTCTCTCCTTAGTATGAGCCATGACACATCATTTATAAGGAAAATACACTGGAAATGTGTTGGATGGGTCTGCAAATTGGGCAGGATGGGACCTCAGGGGATCTCCAGAGTAAAGCAAACTGTGTTGGCCAGGTTGATGGAGACTGACATGTCACCCACCTACCTCCTCTGTGGGGATAGGGCTCAGGAAAGGAATAATGGCCTCTGCCAGCAACTCTGTCTGTTACAAAGCTGCCCCTCCAGCTCTTGTCCTGATGTCAGATAATTCAGTTCCTCCCTATATGTCTCTGGTGCCTTTTAAGCTGCTACCCCAGGGATGAAGCCCAGAAAGTTGAAATAAATCTGTTGCAGGCCCTTTAAGATGAACACATGGGACTCCTGTAGACCTCCATCTCACACAGCCACAATTCCCACTTGATTTTACAGCCAGAAGTTATGAGGACTTCTATTCCTAACACTGGAACCCTGGGCTGGTAAGCCTAGTGTGGGACTTGGAACCTTCACTTTTCAGGGAAGACCACAACAGCTGAGATGTATCCCTCTCAATTTTTATCCTCTATATGTGGGTGTGGTATCATTCTGTTCTGCACTTCCACCCCTCTTACCAGTCTCAATGTGGCTTACTCTTTATATCCTTTGTTGTAGGACTTCTGATCATCTAGATTTCAGGTGGTTCTCAATGATGGTTGTTTCTGTAGTTTAGTTGTAATTTAATGTGGCTGTAAGAGGATTCAAGTACTGTATTTACTTACATCACCATATTGACCCAATCTCCCTCCTGAACTTGGCTGTTAGGCTCCTGTCAGACCTGGCCCTAGACAACCTTAGACTTTCTGTTTCTCACCATTATACCCAAGGTTTCAACCTCCTCAGAGCACTTGCTGCTGCTCCCCAAAACTTGTAGGCTCATTCCCACCTGTGTCCTTTTGTTCATGCTCTCCCTTCCGCTTGGGATATCTCTATTCTATTCCAAGTTGAAGCATCAGTGCTGAAATATTTCTCTGTCTCCTCATGTTGCTACTGGTCCTGGGTTATGGGTTTTCTTCTGTATTCCCACTGCTTCCTTTGTTTCCTAATCATTCACCCTTATTACAGAGTATGCAATCATATAAATATCCATGTGTTCTTAGGACTGAAGGATCCTTCAAAGCAGGAATTTTGTCAGAGTTTCTCTATCATCTCTGCCCATAGCTCTTGTGTACAGGAGACCCACACAAGGCCAGTTTCCTGTCCCCATCTGTCCCCATAATCCCAGTCTATGTACAGCCCTTCTCTGCTGATGGTTTTCCTCTCCTTAAAATATTAGAATTTCATTGTTAAATCTCATCAATCAATTTCATATTCAGAGTATTGTTTGTTTCTGATGTTTTCATGGTGGTAGTAGTTCTTTGTTTTGTTATGTAGTGTTTTGTTTTACCATATAGCTATAGCATCCTGGCTGCCAAACCCTGGAGGCTTAATCCAAATCCCATAGGAGTCTGTCATCAGTCAGTTAAACAGCAGCCTCTACCTGTGAAAGTTGAGAAAAATGGCCTATAAGAAAGACAAATAGAGATAGGCCCAGCAGCAGAACCCCAACCACAGCCACAGCCCTTTGCAAAATACAAGACTTTTTCCCCATTGCCTTCTACAAGGTCCTCTCACCACTTAATGATGTAGAGAAGCCAGGGACATTCATTATTTTAACTTAGCAGATGGAAAAGCTAAGGTACCAAAGAAGTGGAAGAGTCACTAATGCCTCTCAGAAAAATGCTACTTCTGACACAGGTCAAGAATGACTGCCAGGATAGTCCTGGACTAGGGTGCAAAATTTAAAGTGATACTTATTTGGGGGCTTATGTAAATTCAGAATTGGCACTTGAGAATGAGAGCCTGTCGGGTAGACAAAGCAGCTGAGGTTGAAGATTCTGGGAGATTAGTGTAGGAGATTTGATGGGATGTTTTTATGAAAGTATCCTATAAAACTTTCAGGATGGTGGTTGAGATGGGTTGAGGGTGATGAGTAGAGGGGGTACACAAGTTGAAGTCACAAAAACAAGTATCCCTAGAGTTCACAGGACTTGGGAGTGAATTATAGCAGCATGTAGATCACCCAGATACATCTGAAAGAGATGACCCATTGGAGTAATGGTAGTCCTAGACAGTATAATACACACATAGGCAAAACCCAGAGTAACCAGATTGGGAGATGGCTATTAGAAGTTTCAGAAGGGCTCAAAAGACAGTTATTTGACTGGTTTACTACGTGCTTTTGGGTTGGCCCCTTCTCTTGGGGCCTCAGAGTCCCCATCTGGACACACTGTCTTATAGGGTGTTTTGGCTCCAAGCTCTCTTCTATGAATCTGGCCCCTAGCCCAGCCACTGAGCCTAAAAAGAAGCAGTGGTAGGGAGCTACCGGTATCAGACACTCTGAAAAAAATCCACTTTGTATGAGTCTGAGCAAGCTGTTGTGCACAGAACCCTTGATTTAGACTATTTCAGAAATCCCAGTTCATCATTTTGAAGGCCTCTGAAGAATATACAAGTGCCATTTTCTAAATGTCATTATGTATTCAAGCGTTTTGCAGCCATCTTAGTAGGCTCACATGCCTACATGCATTCCCTGATACTACATCTCACATGTCACTGAGTGTGCCTGGTCTCCCTTTGACAGACATCCCTGGATATGTGGAAGTTGTAATAATGCAGGGAAGAGACTGAGAGTACTGGACATGAGACAGACCACGCAACAGGCACTCTGTGAAAAGCTGTGGAAGATTCCACAACAGGAAAGCCCTACCTGGCCCACATCACTTCTGTCTTTTGAGAGCCTGAGCCTGTACTCTGAGTTCCCTTTATCTGCATGGCAGTAACCCCAGCAAGTCTTCTAGGAGTGCCATTGTGCCTAAGGTGCAGTGCTCAAATCTGAGACCTAGCTGTCAGACTGGTCAGCAATGAGCTCCAGCTTCACTACTTCTTAGTTCTCTGACCCTGGGAATGTAAGCCAACCTCTGTGACTCAGAGAGGTTGTCTTTAAAGTGAAGATAATAGCATATCGAATTCCTAGATTTAGGGTGAAAATTAAATGCTGTAATGTTTATAAAGCTCTGAGAATAGTGCCTGGCATGTACTAAACTATATGTAAGTATTATTCTTGCAGTCTTCACAGCACTACAAATAGGAGTGGCAAGCGTGGAATCTAGAAAATAACTTATGGCACTGGGTGTGGGGAAATCAGAGCAAGGTCTGGACACTGAAAGTCTGTCTTCAGATTTTGGCTTCACTGTTCACTGGCAGTGGAACTTTATGCAAGTCTGGGCATTGGCATGAGCTTGCTTCCCATCTCTAAAAGGTCATAGACTTCCCAGGTCATAGATTATTTTCCAGAAGGTGGTGAGTAAATGGGTGGGACACTGTTTTGTACCCAGCAACATACATATTCATATCAAGTAGTGCACTGCTTCTCAGTGTAGTCCCAAGACCAGCATCATCAGCATGTTACAGGAATATGTTAGAAATACAAAACCTAGTGAATCAGAAATTCTAGGTGATTGGCCTGGTAATTAGTGTTTTAACAAGCTCCAGGAAATTCTGATGCATAAAAAAGCTTGAGAATCACTGCTCTAATTCAACCTCGTAGAGACAAGGAAATGGAGGACAAGAGAAAGCCTAAAGATAGCATATTGACAGGGCACAAGATTCTGGGTAATGGGAAGTAATGGCCCTGAGGTACTCCAGTGGGTTATACATGAGATCATGGTTTCCTTCTTGCCAAGTGGTACTTTTGCTATGACTGAGTATTGCCTATGACCCTTTCTCTCAGGAAAAATACTCCAAAGGGCTCAGACTGAACACAGTGCCTTGATGCTTTCTCCTTAAAAATGTACAAGTGGGACATTTTTAGATGCTAGTCCCAGTGCTGAAGTGAGGCTATTCCTTACAGAAGCATCTGTTGGCACTGAACAGGTGGTGTCCTAGTAGGGACATGACCTGGTAGGAAAGAGACATTGTTCTCACATGTGCCTAACTGGACACTTCTCTAAGGAATAGCCTCCCTTTTAGCTGTAGTACTAGCACCCAGAAATGTTGTTTTCACATTTTGAGGAGGAAGCATCAGGGCCCTGTGTTAGC
>PVKM010019270.1:0-24373 GCA_004027735.1 Carollia perspicillata | reverse complement strand
TGTCTGCATAAAGAACCATCCCAGACACGGGTAGGGCAGCACTGTGGTTTCCCTTCACGCTCAGCACGCACCTACGTGGCCAGGAAGCTGGGGTCCTGACAGGATAAATGGAGCAGTGCTTTTCCCAGAAAGAGCGAAATCGATGACCTTCTACGCAGCAGAACATCCTGCTGGCCTCCGTTGTCCATCGTTTAGCTACCCGTTTCCTCACTGATGCACAGTGGCTGCTCTACCCTTTAAAAAAGTGCCGTCTCTAAGAGGACAATAAGAGAACGGTAACAAGCATTGATGTCGAAGGACATCCCCAGTGCACGCTTTCTGGTAAGAAAAAATTAGATCAAGCTCTTCTGGAGTTCAGTGTTTGCGCAGAGTGAGTTCAGGATGAAACATTCAATAGATGACTCTATTTGCTACATCTGTGCGATTTTCCTGAGCACGCCTTGACCTATAGAGTTTCCTTTATTTCTGGCATTTATGGCTAACATAAAATCTGAGTATGGCCTTCAACAGTTTTCATCTTATTTTTCTCCTACAGAGATAAGTATAAAACATAATACATAACCAAGGCTGTCTAAAGTTAAACTAATTGATAATTCAGTTCACAGAGAAAACAATATCAAGTAGAAAATCTTTAGGGATAATTTCCAGAGCTAAATAATAACACGTGTCAATTTTGATCCTGGTTTGCCGCAATATCCTTCCTCATGGAATAAATATTGATGTAGCCACTATTAGAAGATAGCCTACAAAAAAAGTATCTTTCACTACCTCTGTATATGTACTGCGAATCCTTGGCCATTCTAGCTCCTCATTATTCCATTGGGACTACGAATGGTATACTTGCTCATCTCAGCTTTATTTGCAATGCCTCTTATCTTTTGCCAAGAATAGCTCTGATTTTTGCATGCTTTCCTATTTGGGCAAGACATTAAAGGCACTTATCATTTCCACTTCAAAGTGATCGTAGGAGAGTGGATGAACTCAGAGTTCAGCCCTTAACAGGAAGATACCCTTTGAAATAACATCTGTAGCCCAGCATCACTGCTTTCCTTCCCCGATTCTACTGTGGCTTATCCATCCGCTAAATCTAATAAAAAATTACTGACAGATTTTTTTTCCTGGCATCCACCTGTTAAACTAATGGAAGGGTTGCCTTCCTATTGCCTGAACATATACATAAATGTTATATGAAACATATCACTATTATTTGTTAACATCACCAAAAGTAAACAAGATAGCCACGGTTGCTTTGCGGTCACACATTTGCGTCCTTTGACTTTTTTATTATTCCAGTTAAATATACTTCATAATTCTTAAATCGTCTTATTTTTCAATAGAAAATCCACAAATGTGAATTCAATGAGATGCTCCACTAGAATATATGTTTTCATGGATTGCTGTCCTTTTTCATGTCAAATAGCATCATATGCCAAAAGATCGCTATGTTTTGCTTGGTAGAAATTAGGACTTGGGTAATATACAATGAACATGAAACAGAGAATAAATTTTCAGCAATTGTTTTATAGCCCAAGAAAACACTGACTTGTATTTTTGAGTAAAGAACATAAGCCTGTGTTATTCCTTCAACTTAGCATTGGATTAACAATAGTGCATACAATTTTGGAACCTACTCTCTATTCAAGATAGGACTCTTTCCAAAAGAATTTCTTTAAAATACCTATGTTCATTATATTTTTCAGGGGGGTGAATGCATTTTAACATACACAAGTATTAAAAGTACAAAGGCATCAACCGGAGAAAGCAGCTGCAGCAAAGATCCTTGCCGTCAAATGACTAGTCTTCATTTCTCAGTGACAGAGAACCCCTGGTGTTCGGCATGACTACTGGCCATGTCTGGAAGAACGGTACTTCCCAGCCTCCCTTGCAGCAGCGAAGAATTTAAAGGGAGGCGTTACGATCATCCTCACATAAAGGAAGCGTCATTATTTGAAGGTCATGTTGTCATCGGTGTGAGAGGAGGAAACAATAAAACAACTAAAGCACTAGAAGTACTATAATTTCTCCAATTTTGAAATAAAATGATTAACCTATAAAAGCATTTCTTTCTAATAGCAATGGTCAACTAGTAAAACAAACAAAACCCAAGACATTTTAGGGATGATGACAACTTCACAGAGGACCTGGGCAACTAGAAAGACCAGAGAAGGTGGCTTCAGCAAAGATTCCTGTCCTTCATGTGTTGTGATATTGAGGTAATACTGTAAGAGTCAACACTCCAGAAATTATTCTACAAAATAAACGTAATATTAAAAGAGCTAGGGCAGGAACTTTCTTGGGTGATCTGCTAAACATTATAACATTTATCTGGACTACTAGAAATCTTTAAAAACATGCAAGAATGAGAGTAAATGTTCACCATGGAGTACTAATTAGAAGAGTAAGTAGGGGTTAAAAAACCACAAGGCTTAATGAAAACACACTGGAAAATATACAACATATTATAATAGATTAAAATGTTATACGCACAGAAAACAGCATTTTATCAAATTAAGATGTTAAGAAAAGGGCCGGGAAGACTAGGAACGATAATATTGCATAGTTGAGGAATATGACCCACCCATCTGTATGTTCTACAGTACAAATAATGGAGATGATCTCTGAAACTTGTGTCATGTAAGAATAGTTTCTGGCCCAGTAATATTAAATGAAAAGCCAATAATAAAAATAGTTAGATCATTTATATATTTAGATATTTAAATTATATCTTAATTTAGAGAGATTGAATAGGTGTGGAGAAACTATAATGAAAACCCAAAGTGCATTGGACACCAAACTCTAAGTACTGTTATCTGGCAGGAGACAAGAATGAAAAGGGTAGAGAATTCTCCATGTGTTGAGCTGTTGCTTGGTGGTGCCTGCTGCTTATATCTGCCTTATATTTCATTTTAAAATTCTGCACATGAGAATAATTTTTGCATTGAAAATTGAATCACCTATTTTACTTGCAAATTTATTTTTAAATGAAAAATTAGTGGTAAGCATGTAAATTAGGATAACAGAGATTGAGTGATAATATTAGTCAAAGACTTCGCATAGAAAGAAAAAAAAAAACAGAGAAAGAATTTTTCACTAGTTGGTCCGGCCAGGAGAACGATGAGAGCAAACACTTCACAGCTTTCAGCTCCTAAAAGGCAGGACAAACCTTTCATTCATATCAGAGCTCCCAGGAAAAGCCAGGCACTGGTGCCAAAACCCCACACAAAATATCTAACGAGCAAAGCTGTGTTTCTGATCTAATGAAGATCACTGGAAGATTTCTATTTAGGCCTGAGGAATAAAACAACTGCGGCACAAATTAGCTCTACAAATAAACCGCTAAAACACTGAGACTCTGAATTAATTTGGAATCCTCCATCAGGTGGAAAGTGCTGGAGAACACAACACAGAACATGGGGAGGTAGTGCAGAGGACGTTTGGATTAAAGACCTTGTGAGAACGGTAAGCTGTGATTCTGAGCGAGAAGGAAAGGTATTGGGTTATTGGACAGATCTGTGCTACAAGAGCAGTTCGTTGTCTTAATCACTAACGGCTTGGTTGGGAACTGACTGAGGGTGGGAGACAGTGGGGACACCAGGAAGAAACCAAGCAACAACCCCACGCGGAGGCGTCGAATGCCCAAAACAGGGTGGTGGCAGTGGAAATAGACGGGGCAGGATCCAGAACGCATTTGAGGGTAGAGCTGACAGTACTTTCCCACGTGTTGAATATGGGCAAATGAGAAAGAAGATCTTCTAAAATTAAAGAGGAGGTCTGCTAGGCTGTGAAAATGCCTCCATAAATTGTTGAAGAATATAGAAGCCATCAGCACATGAGGAAGGCTGGTAACTCTTCTGGATGAAGAAAAACACCGGCCCCAGTAACCCCCCTGCCCCTGACCGCCAGCCTCCAGAGACACTGCACATAGCGGACCAACAGTGGGACCCAGAACCGCAGGAGAATCGCCCAACGAGCTCGGTCTCATTTGCCAGGCAACGGAATTTTGAACTAAACGAATGGGCATATTTTTAAATCACGAAGTTTTGAGTGATCTATCATATGCAGTAGATGATTGTTATAATGGATGATCCATAAATTCTTTAGTGGATTTGGACAAGAATATCAATGTCTCCCATAGACAGTGGTATGAAGTAAAATTGTCTACTATTTGTAAAGTAAAAAAACAACAGTTATGTTTTTTTTCTTTACACTAGATCCTCAAAGATAAGAGGCATGAGGGGCACCATCTCAATAGCGCTGAAACATTCACGTACCTGTTAAACACCAGTGGCTCACTGTAAGGTCTATGTATAAACAACTCTCAATATGAATTTGTAAAGCTGTGTGTCGGAGCCCACTCCACTCTGCCCTGCCCACGGGGCTTTTCCACGTCTTCCTCTGTCCCTGCCGTTACAGCATCTCTCCCCATCTTTACTCTCCATCGGTGACTTCCAATTTTACTCCGGGGAATGAGGAGCTCCAAAGAGAACCTCCACGGTAACCAGCGACTATTCTACACAACTGCTTGGGGCTTTGATTGTATACTGTATTTTTCCTTCCATCCTGTTATTGTAACTGATCTAACTGTGGCCTTCATGTGAGCCAGAGACCAGCCTCCCAATTTCTGCAGAAGACCCCGTCCACTTTCGTCTTCTTAAACTCTCTCTTCCTCCAGGTCTTCCCTTTCCTTCGGCTGTGAGTTTTCTCTTTCTGTTAGGTCTCTCTCACCCTTTAATCTTCACTTTTTGACCCGTGTTCTCATATTAAAATACTAAGCATAATAAATGTAAGTGACTACCCATGGTTTAATTTCCTTAAATGAAGTTGATGTTGGTGAGTATATCAGCAGACGGATCACATTATTCTACATTTGCACATACTTAGCATGGAAGTTCTTCTCGTACATGGATTCACCATCACAATACATACAATTTAGAGAAATTATTAGCATTTTCATTAAAATATATGATTATTCAGGATTTTATGACATTTTAAAAAGGAAAGAGTAATCATAGTTTTCTTTCTCTCTTCATAGTTTGTTTACACTATATTTATTAACTTTAAAAGCATATTATTTTTGTCTCTTGTCCCTCAAAAATATTTTAAATGGTTTGCAAATGCATGTAATTAGAACTCAGGGAATCACACATTTGGTAGCCAAGGAGTAATAAATGCCATCTCCAAGGTCTTAAACTTCAAAATCCAGACCCTAAAATTTCTGAGATAATAACTCAGTTTATTACTGGCATCGCATGAAAGGTGCATACGTCTCACCTCCTATGTAATAAACATGGTACTCTCAAAATATTTGACTCTAGGTTTTATGAAAATATTTTCATTGAATGTCTTAGAAATTTTCATGGCTTACCTTTTCTTATAAAAATAATTAACTTAAAAATTAAACTCCTTTGATTTTTACATAATCTCTTTTACTAGGCTCCTTAATGTTTTGAAATCTGTTAGAAAAACAATGTCCAGGGTGACCTTCCCATTATACTCCAGCGGGAGTTTGTAGTGCACCAGACTAGACCGGGAGGGTGGGATTGCCGGAAGTGATGTTGTAGCTGTGCTGGGCAGGCAGGAGATGTTCAGTCTAGACAAGCGTTTGGACATGGGTGCAGTGTTGTAGAAATTGGGGGCTGTGTCCTGGAGAAGGCTACAAGTCATCAAAACTTCAGGAACGCCATTAAAGCTGGCTTTTCTGGGACAATTGTAAATTTAAAAATATTTTTTCTATTTCCATTTGAGTAAAATTATCTGGCCTAATTATATATCTTGACAATCGGTTGAGGAAAATAAAGCTCTGTCTTCTAAATTCAAGAAGCTCAAGAACATTCTCCCTTTGGTAATAACATCACGGGCATATTGGAAAAAAGTAGTAGAGAGATGAGGTGTTTGCTCCAGGAAAAACTGGAAAGGGACATCCACCTCTTCCATGCATTTCCTGAGAGTAGTTAGAAGCCAGATAGCTACCCAATATTGAGGCTTGTAGAAGTGTGGACGTTTTTGAAAACCATAAAAAACGTTTTAAAACATCTACAGAAAAACACAATAGAGAGATAAGAGAAAAACAAATGGCATTGAAATCAGAAACAAAAAAGTCGACATAAATTTCAGTGTTGGAGATTTAAAACAGAATCTCTCCACATCTTCAAGAGCCTTATGCTCGTCTCTTACCCTGGAACCAACACAGAAAACTCAAAGAGACGCAGAGTTGCGTTTGGCAGAAGCCGACAACAGAACCAGGGAATTTCATGTGCCCTAGCACGAACGTCGTGTCTGATGATGATATCAGAATGGGTAAGGAAATCACGTGAATTCAGCAGTGACAACAGGTGAGAAAGTTGATGTGTTTCAGAGAACTGAAGGTGATAATAAAGATTAATGGAATAAGGCAGACAGAGGAAATGAGAGAAGTTGAAAAAAATGTCAGAGGAGGCATTGCTGATTTTGAAGTATTCACGGTGCAACAATATTAAATGGTAGCAAATTGCAAAATGGAGTTGTATTGGTAAATAATTAAACTGGGATGGAAATGAAATGAATACATGTGATGAGTTAAAAAAGGACCATTGGAGACATGGAAAGGAAGAATATAGAATAAGGAGATGTCAACAATTTTCCAAAAAAAAGGAGGGTACCATTAAATATAGGACAAAAACTATCCATAATAACAAAGGACATGCCAATCGATTCTCTAAGTTTCTGAGTGGGAGCAACTAAATAATATCCTGCTGATAAAATAGCAAAGATGTAGTAGCATCAGGGGAAAAACAGTTTCCTATTGATTCAAAGGAAAGCATGTTATATCAAATGGGGGCTTTGAAGAAAAGAGCGCAATGGATTAGTTGAGCTCAAGATCTTACTTGACAAGCTTGGGCATCTAAAAATTCATCAGAAAGACAAAATAATAATATCAAAATAATAATGTTATGTAGTGGACCTGTAACACCTAGCACTGAATTCCATGGGAAGCTTTGTTCTTCAGATAATGGACTTGGAGTTCTAAATACTGAAATACAGAAAACCTGGCCAAGGGAAGCGGTACATACCAGAGCAAGGAAACCAATGACGTTGTCTTGATGTCTTCTTTCACTGACATCTCCTGCATTCTCACGGTGTGTTAAAACAGTAAAATGATTTTTCTAATTGATCTGCTTCCAAAAAATTATGTGGAGACGGTTAAGTAGAAAGTAAGAAGGGTTTTTTCACGATTGCATACCGACGTGACACCAGCCTACCTTTCCACCTGTGCTCATTAAAATCTGCACGCCGCTGCAACCCAGAACTTCTGTCACGGTTTGTCTGCATTCCCCTTTGGTTCCACGTTTTTAATTGGTTTAACCAAAAAGAACATGATATCTACCTGGTAACAGGAAGACAGCCAAGGCTCACATTAGCTTTCTTCTCTCTCGTGGCCCTCTCTGGCCGTACAGCACACTGACGAACAATGTGTCCGCGCCCCCCGTGACTAGATAAAAGGGAAGGCGAGGTTCATTTCTGGACCCCAGGGCCCCACGCAATTTTCTCCAGCCTGGTCTCAGACATATTGTAAGGAGACTTCCAACATGTTGAATTCTTTCTGTTGAAGTGATATATTGCCACGTGGTTAGAGCAGTGCAGCTGGGTCTAGAATTTGGGGCTTTTTAGTCAAAGCTGTACAGTGTCCATAGATTTTTCTCAGCCACTTCCAGCGTACCATGGCAGCCGCTGTGTTTATGTACAATACCACTGTGCAAGTGGCAATTAAACGACAAAATTCTAGATCTGTAGTTGGTAAGCAGCAGGCAGTCAGCACAAAACTGGCATTGAGTTAACAGAGAAAAAGATTCCTACTTTTGAAATGTAAGTCAGCCGAACAAACCTCACCCTGCTGTGTACTTAAAATGGTAGGTAAAAACCAAAGCTGTTTGACTGAAAGGGACAATATATTTGGAATAAAGTGTAGATGTTTTTTTGTTTTCATTGTGTTCATATATGGCTTTAAAAAGCAATTACAAGAAGCACACACTCTTTCGAGACAGCATAAAAACAATTAGCATTTAAGAGTCATATCACATAATAAAGTGTTATTTTGGTGCCTGCCCAATGTGGGCAAAGTCTTAATTCTAATATTATTAGGGCAAATTATTTTGAAATAATGATAGGTTTTGGTTTTGACATTTGGAGCATATGAATGAGAATGAATGCCAAAATGTCCCTGATGGAAAATAAAAGGCAATTATACTCATAGGCATTGCGCCTGCTAGGTATTTCCTCTCTTTGAAGTTCTAGGCAGAATGTAATTTTTTCCTAAAATTACCAGCATTACATTCAGTGGACAACCCCAAAAGGGAAATTTGAGACTTGAATGACTGCCTTCTGGGATACTCATTGGGCCCAGTGTAACTCAGGTGAGTCTATTTACCCTTAATTAACATTTTGCCAAGTGCCATAATTTTCTTATGTTGTTAAATAGATCTTTCCATGTTGTCAGGAAAGTATACTATATTATCTAGCATATTTTGGAAGAATCATTTATTTTTATTATGTACTTGTTTATTAAACACTGTAAAGATAGTTTCATTGAATTCACACTTGTTCAATCATCTAATAAAAAATCATTAAACACACCTAGAAATTCTGTATCAGTAAGGCCCACTGACACCCTGGTGGGACCATGTGACTAGTCTGGGACTCCCGAATCTCAAAATGTCATTCGGATTGCTCAAAAGTTTTCAGAGTTTGGAGTATAGCTTTTATTACATTCTATATTGCTGTCAGACTGACATGGAATGTTCTATCCCATAAAGCTTTGCTGTGTTTTTGATGCTTATAAAAATAGTGCAAGTATAATGTTTTCTGCTGTGATAGGAATCAATTTCTACTTGTAATTCTGTAAAGTAAATACATCATTAAGTGTATTCTAATTTAAAATGGTTAAATTTTCCTGCTGAACTTTTCATTATCATTTTGTAGTGACCATCATTCGTCCTATTAATGATTTTTCAAGTTCTTTCATTTTCGGTATCAACACAAAAACACAAACTCTGCTCTCAAAGTTTCAAATTTCAACCTCTGTATGTTCTTGTGAGTCATGTTTGGGAGAAAATATCCAAACTTACGATCTCCTTTGTACAATCAGCAGTAACTGGTTATTGGTCATCATTACCGAACTATCTGGACACTCGCTATTATCCATTTTCAAGCCTTCCTTCAACCCTGCGCTTCCTCTTACTCGCTTGTCCTCTTTCTGCTCTTCCTCAGAATTGGTTCACAGTTAGCCTCCCTTCACCTTTCCCTCTACTCTTAACGTAGACATTTGAGGTTGTATTTCATGGAACATCTCTCTGTTGTTATTGAAGTTTAACACTGAAAAGTTAACTTTACCGTTATTCTCCTTGGACACTTAATGGTTTTAATTTTATGGAAACATTTCTGCAAGTTAAAATTTCAAGCTGGTTGTTATTAATTCTGGGTCATATTCCCTTCAAATTTTCTTTTTCCATATTTGAATGGAATTTAAATGTATCTCAAAATCTTTTTATGATTAACAAAATCATGATTAACCTTCTCCTAAGTATGTTCGAGAGGAATTTCAATCAATATAAGAACAAACTACATGAAGAATGGAATCACCGGAGAAAGGGCTATGCCTCAGGAGTATTCATCAGATACACTTTTACTAGAGGAGTAAGAAAAAAACCAATTTTTCCATCATGTGCATAAGGAAATTCTAGAGATACTATTATGAGAATTTTCCTGCACGATGCGTCCAATGGCCCTCAAATTCTTAAATAGCCTTACATGGTATTCTAAGAGAAGAATAATAAACAGGAGGTAAAAAGAAAAAGATTAAATGAGTCTAAGGAATTGTTCATGCTATTTTTATTATCTTTTCACCCCTTTCTTTAATTTTTCCATACGAGATTATTTCACAACGTTGAGGTGAGGGTTTTATTTCCTACCTTTCTCTGCTTCCCTCTTCCACCTAAGTTACAGTGTCTACAATTTTCCCAAGTATGTACTTGAGACAAGTATATGTTGATTTTTCTTTTAAAAAAGTGTCTAAATATAGGAAGCTATTTCTGCAAGAATTAAATAGCCTCTTGCTTTCTGTTTCATGGTCAACTCAAAGTAAAGATAAAGTGTTCCATTAAATCTCTTTTTAATAGTATAAGTGCCCTGATGAAATTGTCTCACTATACAAAACCATTATGTTAGACACAAATTAAGGCATACACAAGACATTACAATGGTATTTAAAGTGAAATATTTATGAAGTGATTTAAATACTAATGACACAGCATTCCTAAAGGAGCCACAAAATTAAAGGATAAGAACATTCCACACCAGCGCCGCAGTCCTTGAGTCTGCTGCATGTTGCATATATTACTTCTCATTACTCAACTCTTAGAAGTGTAGCCAGGAGATAGAAGAGAAAAAGGACACGTGGGAACGAAGGGCTGTATTTGAAGGACGTATCCCACTTACCCTTGAGCGTTAGTACCAAATCCGCAGCGCGTGGTCTGTCAAGAACCCACTCACGCAGGAATTTCAACGATCTCAGACGCAGTATTGCCATTCTTACTGGAGAATGTTGACTGCAACTAGATAACTACAAATAAACTTCGGGTCAATCCCACCACCTTGAATTCAGCTTATTCACAACTCTCTGCCCCTGCCATTCCTAGGGTGTTGGTGACCTTGATCTTTATTTGCACGATAGCTAATGTAGACGCAGTTATCACAAGCAGGGACTATGACTTCTAGCAAAGGTGACGACAGTTCCTTCCATGTGAACCCATTTTATGAAGAACAAATCTTTGCCCAGATATCCACCAGCTGTCTCTTCCTAATTCTCCTCGACTGCGTTTGGATCACGTGTGTAGGTGACTGACCTGGGGCAGCACAGACCCAGCCCCAGCAGGTGGATCTCGATGGCGAACTATCCAACGACACCAGAGCCGTGGCCGGGAGGACGAAGAAGCTGAGTGGCTTTGTGTTAGAAAACAGGCCGTGCTTGTCATAACTCTACAGCATTCTTTTAAAATTAAATATTTATAAAGAAGAAATTAGAAAATCATAACATTGAATTAATACCTTTTAAAATTTTGATCAGTGTTGAGTCTCATAAGCCATTACCCAAAATTAATATTTTATTATTTTTTAAAATTTTTTATAACTCCAATCACATTTGGGAAGGTGATTGCTTAAAATTTTTAACACTTAGAGCAGCAATATGAAGATGAAAGAGACTAAGGCAAACGTTTAGCTGTCTAATATAATATTGGATCAAATGTATAGGCCCAGATTAAAATATAAATTACACAATAACACAACGAATAGTGGTTTTGCGTTGGAATAAATAACACCTTGTACCACAATAGCTCTTGAAATAGTGTATGAGAAACTACATGGAATGTGATGACCTTTGATGTTATAGATGATAACTGATATACACATATACATATTTCCTAATGTTTTGAACATTGTGATAAGAATAAAAAATCTCAAACCCAAATTTTATAAGCAGATATAATGTAATACTTAAGTAAGAGGAAACTACATTTCACTGGATAAGACCTCATTTCATAATGATTTCAAGTAAATGAGGTGTTTTGGGGCTATAAATAAAACAAAGAAAATCTGTAATAGTGGTTACTGGAGTGGTGTGGTAGACAACCTCTCATGAATGTATATTATTTACATTTATTAATTCAAAAATAAAAACAAAAAATATTTATGTAATATGTTGATGCCTTTTAGAATATTTTAGCTTTTATTCAAATGAAATATTTTCCATGCTAAAAATACAAAGCTCTTACTTAAGCAATAAAATTAAAATCATAAGATAGTTTCAATACTTATTTATCTCTTCAAATATCAACATCCCATATTTCATAGTTCCCATATTTTAGAGACTGCATATGTAAATATAATTATGAAAATTGAATTAAGTGCAGCCTTGGTATTAAAAATAGTAAGTGCTTAAAGGTATCATAGGCTGTTATACATCCTGGAAAGCAAAATTATTGGATTAAATGACTGACTCTAGAGTAGTTTAATATTTGCATTACATAAACAGAAGATGCCATTAAGTAAATCTCATAACATTATTTAAATTAGATCAGAGTATAAAGATATTGGAACTACCTAGAATAAGGCTCTGTCAGAAAACTGCATGAATGCACCCCGACCTGGGTCTACACAAGGGAAGTGATGTAGATGTTCCTGGAGAGTGATGTAAATGGTTAAAATAATGGCATTTCTCAAGAATACGCTAATTACCTAACTTCAGTGGTCGCTGACAGAATTTTTAAAATTTTACTTGGTTAACATTTGACATTTAGGAATTTTATCATGGTGCACCATCACAAAAAGCACCTGAAACCTCGGCAGGAGAACTGAGGTGTAGTTCGGATGCTGACACCAAACACTCGAGTCTTTTTGGACAAGACACTTGCCCTTGGGGGGTTTCCTATTGTTACTTATCTAATGAAAAAATGAGAGACCTTAGTTAATTGATCTTTAAGATACACTGTAGCTCAAACATCCAATAGGACTATGAGACAAAGAAGTTTCAGCCATAGTCACGCCACACTCAGAATTCTTAGGTCACTTATACTTATTGGTATGGAGGTAAAGCTTGTAATTTTTAATTCTATATTACTTAAAATTCCCTTTGGTTAAAGATAAGTACCTGACAAAATTCAGTTAATAATTAGTTAGTAAAAGGTAAGAGTATTTAAAATGTTTGTCCTCAAGTCTGAAAAAAAGTAGAAGAAAATACGATGAGTTTATATCCTTTTCAAAGTTGATGACTAGAAATAAACTTTAAACTCCAGAATGTTTTCATCATGGGAAGTGTATTAAGTCATAATATAGTATATTTTAATACCTTTACATATAACTAATCTAAGCAGTACTTTATAGTCTGTTGAAATTAAATGTATCTGTTTTCAAATGTACCATTTATTTAGACACCCAGTATAAGCCTTGAAGAAGTTAATAGCTCTTTTCCTCACTTCACATAGGAAAACTAATATTTTAGGCTCAAATCATGTAAATGCCTTAGCCTGTGCTAACTTGCCTCTTTATTCTGTAGTATTTCTCATTGGAAAGTGATCATATCTGTGGAATTTGTCATTAAAACTAATCACTGAATACAAGCCGTAATTCTTTGGGCAGAGAATAGAGAACAAAGAAACTGTAGGTTGTTCTCAGTTTTACCTGAAAAATTATTGAATCATGAAAGAGCAAACATTAATTGAGAGTTTACTTTATGCATGACACAGGGTTACAAAGTTTATATTAATGATCTAATTGACTGTAATGAACTCTTAAAAATAGGCATTATTATTTTCCTCATTTTGCAGATGAGGCATCTAAAATTCTTAGAGGTCTGCTAACCTTCCTAAGTCTACACAGTGACTCAGACAGATATCAGAGGGAGTTCTTACCTTTTCAACATTGCTGATTTATTATTGCAATTCTATGTTTTGATTTGGGGGATAGCAATTTACGCCTTGAGAGACCATAAGTGCATTTCTAGGGAGTTGGATCTATACACGGAGTAGCCATTCACATGGAGATGACACTTGAAGACATGTTACTAGTAAATATTTCAGAAGGACATACATGATAGAGATGTGGATAAATAGATATACATATAGCTATGGATATAGACAATTAGGAGAGAGAGAAGGAAATGAGGAGGGGAGAGGGAGACAGGACGAGAGAGCGAGGGCGTGGAGAGTGGCAGAGAGCTGAGAGACGGAGCGATGGGCAAGGAAGGGGGAAGAAGAGGAAATCAAAGGGGAGTGAGGTGAAGAGAGGAAAAGAGAGATGAGAAGAGAGGAGAGGAGACAGGGAGGGGGGGATGGGAAGGAGAAGGGAGGAGAAGAGAAAACCAGCGTGGACATTTCACATGCGTAACGAGGGGTGGGGGCATCACGCAGTTCAGAAAACAGGGAATAGTTGGAACAAGCAAATCTCGGTGTCATTCGAAGCCAAGAGAGGAGTCGAAGATGGTTTTAAAATTGGGACAAAATGGTTTCAAATCAAATGATTGAGAGATGAAAGGCACTATCTATTACATGCTTAGAACAACGCACGATACACAGCAAGTGCTCAGTAACTTGCTGTACGTCCTGGTGGTCACTGCCTTGGTTGCTGCCATTTTCACCGTGGTCGTCTTCTTCCTCATCATCACCACCACCATGTGGAGGGATGTTTCCAACATCTGGCTCGTAACTTAATAAACAAGGAAGTATCACCGACACTTGACCTTCTAGGAAATTCTACATGACCTCTTTAACCTTCAGACTGCTCCAGTGAGTCACGGGCACAGCTGTAAGCAGCAGATCATCTGGTCACGATTCCAGTCATGATGGACGAACACTAACACTTCCTTCTCCCATTTAAAATGATGTGGAAGGGATCCAGGGCAGTTGTCATTACTCTAGGCAACTTCGTCTTCTTTCTTCACTATTCTTAAGGTGCAGCTTTTCTTTTTTTTAAATCACGATTGCAATATGCCTATTGCCCCATCTGGGATTAAATTTATACTATGGTTAGAAAGAATTTTTTGGAAGAACAAAGGAACAGAGACACAAAGAGTGAAATTTCAGAGCCAGCACGGCCTGTCCTGTCATCGGCTGGGACGAGAGCGTCCCCTGAAGTGGCGGACTTGGTGCACGAGCCCTCCATAGCCATGTCTTTGCCTTTCTCTGTTACAGAGACTGAAAACTGTCCTGTCAGCCTCTAAGGCTCCATTCCAGTTAGGATCAGTTGTGACTTCACTCTCCTGACGAGATCTAATCAAGAATATGTAAAATATGGTCTCTCTTTCCTCTGGGCATTGCTGTTTCTCAATGCGATATATCTTAATGCTACATACTCTTGTCGCCATCAGAGAAACTAGACTGACATCAAATCCCACATCCAAATGGAGTATACGAAAAGAAAAGAAGGCAGGTATTGCTATGATTTCAATTAAGCCCCAGATTTAGATTTTTAAGAGTTCTCTACCAGTGAATTTTCTTTCATTAGTCCATATCCTTTTATAACCACACCCATTTTTCTAAGTCTTTTAAAAATGTTTTATTTATTGATTTTAGAGAGGGGAACAGAGCAGAGAGAGAGATTTTTGTTTCACTTATTTACGAATTTATTGGTTGCTTCTTGTATGTGTCCCGATCAGGATCAAACCTGCAACCTTGGTGTATCAGGACAAAGCTCGACCCAACAGAGCTGCCTGGCCAGGGCTTTAAGTCTTCACTACGCCCCCCATACCCTAATCCCAGGCAACCCACTAATCTGCTTTTTCCAATTAATTAAAATTTTTGGATGTGTTGATATTTTTTTCCATTTTATTGCTGGGTGGGTCGTTATTCTGTGCTGTGAATATACCAGTTTACCATTTATGCATTAAATGATAGTGTGACCGTTCCCAGTGTGGACTATTATAATGAAAGCTGCTGTGCGCTTTGCATTCAGGTTTTTGGATGAACATAATTTTCATTTCTCTGAGACAAATGGCAATAATACGCCTTTACTATTCCTTTAATAGCTGCAGAATATAAATGATATTCTTTGTTTCATTTCTGATATTAGTGAATTGCGGCTTCCATATTTTTATTGTTGCCAGTCTTCCTAGAGATTCATCGGTTTTATTGATGTTTTGGAGGAACCCGATTTCTATTTCATTTTCTCTATTGTTTTCATACCTTCAATTTCATTGATTCCTGCTGTGGTCTTTATTATTTCTTCCTTATGCTCAGTTGGGTTTATTGTGCTCTTCTGTTCCAAAGTAATTAAGTGAGAGCTCAAATTATTGATCTGAGCCTTCTCCACATTTCTTATGTTTTTAATACTATGAATTTCCCTACAAACACTGCTTTAATTATCTTCTGCATATTTTGGTATGTCAAATTTTCAATTTCTTATATATGTGTGTGTGTGTAAATTTATATAAAATTTAGTTTTAAACCTCTTAGACCCATGAATAATTTAGAACTGTATTGTTTTAATTTCCTCCTATTTGGATTTTTTCCTGTAGTCTTTCTGTTACTCACTTCAATTGATTTCATTGTGGTTAGAGAATATTCACTGTATGATTTTAATTTTTTCAAACTTTAGAGGTTTGTTTAATGACCCAGGTTCTAATCTATATTGATGAATATTCTATGATGCTTAGAAATGTTTATTCTTTTCACTTTCAATGCACCTATGAATTTTATATGAGATTCATGTAACCGTATGGAATTGGGTCATGTACTATCCACTCTACCGGTCTCTGTCGGTTGGTATGTTCAGAGCACTTACATTTAAGATAATTATTGAGATGTTAGAGCTCTGTCATTTTACTCATTTTTTGTTGTTCTGGATGTCCTTCGGTTTCTGTTTTTCTTGCCTTCTGTGGTTTACTTGAGCATCTTTTTGGATTCTGTATATGGACTTAATTGCAGTGTTTTAAATATTTCCTGTGTTGCTTTTAAAATTAAAAAAATTGAGAATTATAAACCACATTTCTAAAGCATGCTTGCTAATACAGGGAAATATATATCAAGAACCTGAAGTCATTGAGAATCTAATTTGCTAACTTATTCTTCCTTGAGCCAGTGGGGGATTCTTGAGCACACCGCTCATTTTTCAAGAGCAATCTTACAGAGATGCTTATGATCTCATATAATCACACAGTTCCTATAGTACCCTGGCCCCCTTAGTTTTGGTGGTCCTGGATTTTTTCTGTTTGTATGAGAGAAATAACCTATCATTTCAAGCTACATTTGTTCTTTTAATATTATCGATACTAGCAGTTAACATACTAATAATTAATTTCACAATACTAATTCCACTTTAAATGTCTCTTTCAAACAATATCACTCAGAAAAGTATCCACTAATAGTCATTATTGCTGCAATTATTTTCAAATGATCATATTATCATTTGTAAAATGATATATTACTTAAAATTTAATATTTAAATACCATTTGATATTACTTAACACGAATGTTTTGAGCGTTTAAAATATTTGATATCTTAATGTCATCATGCTGTTTTCTTGTTTAAAGCCCTTCAGTAATTGCTGCATGCTTCCCCTGCCTGTGGTCATTCTGCAGGGCCGACCACGTCCGCCTCTTCGACTCTGACAGTTCAGCACACCTTCGCCTGCTTCCCTGAACTCTTTGTATTCTAAATACAACAGTGTTCTCTTCGTTCCCGGTTTGCGCCATAGTGCATCCTTATACCTCTGTTTTCCTCATGACTTCGTTCCTCCTGAGGACTCTCCTGCCAAACTCCAGACTTCTTTTCTTCTATGTCATTGGTTTGTCACCCTTCAGCGGTCAGTATTATTTCTTCCTAGAGAAGCCTCCTTGATCCTTTGGTTCATCTCATGTTATTTTATTTTGTATGTTAATCAAAATGTGCTTGTTTATCTCACTGCTGTATAATTTCGGCATTCTTCTGTTTCCTCCTGTTACACTGTGAACCCCAGGAGAGAGCATTTCTTTCCTGCCAGCCCCTAAACACTCTCTGAATGCGGCCTGCTACTCGTCTTTCTTCCTGAATTATTTCTACTGTTTTGTACTTGACAGCCGCGGGACTTGCAATCTGCTCACTAGGTTTTGAACCGCCACTGCTTTGAAATTGCGTACAGATTATTTCCATAGTGCTTCAGAACAAACATCAGGAAGAAATGAAAATCCCGGACCAAGCCATCCGCGACTGCGGCAGAGTTGCGGCCCCGTGGTGCAGAGCATCGCTGCTCAAACGGGGCTTGGTATTACTGCCCAGACATCTAACATCCCTAAGGACGGCCGCCTCTGATTCCCCGTCCAAAAACGATTAGTCTCCACCCCAGGGGTGAGATTTGGAATGCCTTCCGCTGGTACCCCGGAATTACTGGGATCGAATCCTGAGATCGTAAGCCGATAGGAGCGTTTGAAGGTCTGCGCATGCAGTTCCTCGGCAATGCCTCAAAGCCGCTGGCTCCTTTCTCTTCTGCCGTCTACAATGATTGACGCCGTCTTCCTTCCTGGACATGACACGGCTTCAGTCATTGTAAGCATTGCATGAAGACACAATGATCTCCAGCAGAGAAAGGTGCTGCTTCTCTCTGTGCAAGTATTTGTATTGGCAAAGAAAACCTTTCTCAGAAGCAAACAAGCATACCCTCGCTCAGGTCACAGAGGGCATAACACACACACACGTCCTTACTAGTCATTACAAGAAGAACGAGAGCACAGTGTTCTGTTAGATGATCCAAGATGCTTTATGTTGGCATGGGGTGGTGAATACTTTCCTTAAGTAAATAATGGCGATCCACTCCGAAGAACTGAAAGTCTGTCAGCAAAAACAAAACAAAACAAACAAAAAAAAAAAAACAAATAAAATGGCTTTGATAGACTAACAACAGCAGGAAAGTGGCGTCTCAGAAGTTAAAGCAGCAACAGTTTGTAGAAGGAGAATCCAATTAAGTAAGCACAGTGGTTCAGATATAAAATGGAATCTAGAAACGAGGACAATCGCATTATCAGCATGAAGAGCATTGATCACTCTCTGCAAAATAAATTTTGTGAAGTAGTGAGATCATGCAGACTCGGACAAGATGGTTACAATGTCTCTAAAGCAACCCTTTTCATAAATGGTACTGCCCAAAGCCAACCTTCCTTGACCGTAAGATCATCCTCGTCAAGTATTAAAGGAGTAAAAAAAGGGAAAGGAAGCTTGGCTTGCACATAGTGATTAAAATGGCAACATTCATGCCTTGACCTTAAATAGAAAGACTTACCATAGACTTTTCATGAGCTACTCCAGTTGGAATTTAGGAAAATAACATAAAAATCATCCCCTGAAGAGAAACCTTAGAAGTAATGGCTGCGTTTGCGTTGGATGGAAATGCACTTTATATTACATCCTGTGCAGTTTACTGATGCTGCACGTTCCCCATAAAAGAGAGAGCCTTCTTCTTCTACAACCCGGCAGATGAAATCCCTTGAGGCTATTCAGCATTCTACATGGAGTGCTGCACAGGGAACACTTCTAAGAACCCACGCCAAGGAGAAAGTTGGTTCTAGGGGGGTCCCATGTCAAACAGTGTCTTAGAAAAAGAAGTGACTTAGGAAAGGTTGCGACTCTTCATAACACTGCACTAGCACATAGGACCTTTTTCGGCTCCGTGACTCAGCACGCTGCCATCTCTCCTTCCAGCCTAGTTAATATTTCAGGAGGTGATCTGATGCACGGCAGGGTTACCAACACTGTCTTTAATGCAACATTTTTCTCTGAAGAACGGGAACCAAGTGGTCTCTCAGGGGCATCATAAATCTTAGTTTTCATTTAGAATATAGAAACCATAAAGAACATAAAACAATATTTAAGCCTCGGAGAAGACCAATTTCCAATACAGAATGGGATTGTTATGACAGCAAAGGAATGAGCAGATGAGGATCGGAACACTCCAATTTATACAGGCTGCCAGAAACAGAATAAAGGAGGCGGAGGCACCCCCGGGACGGGATGCAATGGAGCAGTCGCCAGCAAACTGAGACAGCCCACGTGGGCTATTGGTCAGGTTTCCAGTTATCTGTGACCCAAGGCTATAAAACATGAAGATTAGGTGATATTGCTAAGCACAGATGATCAAATGATATATATATGTATGTATACAAATTGTGCACACATATGTACATTTATACACACATGCACACACTGTATGAATCGAGTCAAGAAGTGATCAACTTAGGTAAATATATAATGGAAATAATATGACTTGACACAGCTTTAAGGTAAAATAATTGAATGGAATTAAGCCATAATACATTATAATTCCCTAATTATGTATGACATCTTTAAACTTTGGAAGCCATTAAAGCATAGCAGGAATTTAATGGGAGATCTAATTTTGTGAATATTGCATGATTCATTTCTCAGACGATGTTGTGAGTCTAAGTGTGGGTAGGGGATTTCAGATTGTTTATATTCCAACAGTAAGTTTTTGTTCTATTTCTATATATTTCCTGGTATTTCTAAAAATAATATAGATGGATCTTCTTATAAACATGAAGATAATCTCCATTAAAATGTTTAAAAAGAAAGCAAGTTTTTTGCAAACCTTTATTGTGTCAAATAGCACAAAGGTATCAACATATTTCATCACTCTCTTAGTGAATATAAAGAAAATGCATTAAGTCATAATTGACTTACTCACCAAAAAGATAGATAGCAGTCACCTAGTAAGTACATACACCTGTGGCACTACTGTGACTGTTTTAGAAGTTTAACCCATTTTGTCTCACAATAACTCTATGAAACGCTGAGTATTTTTACTAGAATTTTTATAGATTTGTGAACTGAAATACAAGTACCTTAAGTCACCAAGTATCCTGAGGAGTTGAGACTTGACCGTGGAAAGTCTAGCTCTAAAACACATACCTATAACAAGTATGTTATTTTGTAAATTTGCTTGTGAATTGTTTTGTTTCCTATACCAGTAAGCCTACTTACTATTTTTACCTAAAATAATTTTGCAGACGGTGCTGGCGTAGCACAGCAGTTCCCCCGACCCCTCCTTATCTACAGCTTTACTTTCCATGGTGTCAGCTACCTGCTAGCAACCCATGGTCCAACGGCCGACATGCAAAATCCCAGAAGTAAATAATTCTTGTTTTCAACTGTACACTATTTTTCATAGGTGATAGAAACTTACACTGTTTTGCTGGAACCCTCTCACGACAAGAAACATCTGTTTGTCTAGAATGTCCACACCGTACACACCACACCTCCGTCAACTGCTCAGCAGACATCTCCACTATCAGATTGACTGGTGGCAGCACGGTGCTTTTGTTCCAGTAGCCCTTATTTTACTTAATAATGACCCCCAAATGCAAGAGTAGTGATGCTGGTGACTTGGCTATGCCAGAGACACCATAAAGTGTCTCCTTTAAATGAGAAGGTGAAAGTGCTTGACTTAATAAGGAAAGAAAAAAAACTAGGTGCTGAGTTTGCTAAGATCTACAGTAAGAACCAATCCCTCATCTGTGAGGTTGAAGAAGGAGAAAGAAATTTATGGTAGTTTTGCTCTGGCACATCGGACGGAAAAAGCGAGGCCACAACGCTGAGGTCTGCTTAGCTGATATAGAAAAGGTATTACATTTGCGGGTGGAACACATGCACGGGAAACGCGTTCCGAATACTGGCACCGTGCTGCGCCAGAAAGCATGGCGATTATACAAGGACTTCAGCAAGGGATTCCCTGAGATGGAGCAAAGCCATTTACTCCCAGTAGGGGGCGCCAGCACAGATTCAGGTGCGGGCCTGGCATTTTTATCATCTCACGCTGTCAGCAAAAGGAGCAGGGTGAGTACAGTACCATAAGGTGTTTTGAGAGAGAGCAGGAGACCACGTTCACAGCACTTTCACAACAGTATATTGTCATAATTGTTCTATTCGATTATTAGTTACTGTGGCTAATGTCCTACAGTAGCTAATTTGTAAAGTAAACTTTACCATAGGTATGGATGTACAGGGAAAAACACAGCCCATATAGGGTTCAGTGGGATCTGCCTGTGCAGGCATCCCTGGGACTGTGGCCTGGATCCCCGTGGAAGACAGGGGACCACTATATGCAGAAA
This sequence comes from Carollia perspicillata, assembly GCA_004027735.1. Lineage (NCBI taxonomy): Eukaryota > Metazoa > Chordata > Mammalia > Chiroptera > Phyllostomidae > Carollia > Carollia perspicillata. The sequence continues at coordinate 2,756 of PVKM010019270.1, read as the reverse complement.
TAATGTAAAAGTGTTAATATCCTTCGATCGAAGGATTTCCCAGGAAAAAAACCATTTTCTCCTCATTTTTCATACTCTAAGCCCATTAATAAATGATTAATTCCTTTTGCTGCAAACAATACAGTAAAACAGAAATGCTTATGGGTGAGAAAACACTACATGCTGTAATGGACCGCCTATTATTCTGTATACAGCTCCTAAAATAGGGTCAAAGGACGCCTGCATTGGAACTGCCGTACGTGCTAATTATGTGAACATTTCTAGGCATGGTTCAGATCATTGCTGTTGCTGGAAGCTGCAACTGGATATGAAACAAGCTCTCAGGTAACGCATGTGCACTGAAACATTTCCAACTTGGCTCTCGTATGACTTAATTATGTCTCTTCCTAAAAATAAGACTTGGGGTGAGCATGAAAATATGAGATCCCTTAAGTCGTTAAGCTGTGATGCTATTGAAGATAAAGATGGTGTATGTAGATGACATGGGGAAACAGGAATAGATTCTTGCAAGCTTTAGAATGAGAGGGAGGTGGGTTTGGCTGGGGGGGAAGGAGTGGGTGGGGGGTTGATGCAGACACCGGTCCCCAGTGTCCGAGTCATTGTGGATGAAATGAGACATTCACAGGGACTACCGAGTCTGGTGGAGGAAAACGGTGGGCGTGGCTTTTCTCTCAAGGGGAGCAAAAGCTGAGGCCCTTTCTAGACCGGCCTTTATTGGGTTTCTCTGCACATTATGTTTTGGGGCCTTTATTGGGTTTCTCTGCACATTACGTTTTGGTCCTCATTTACTATGCACAGGTTGCTTTAGGTGAACCTTTTACAGAGAACAAAGGAGCCAATGCCGCTGATCACATCACGGAAGAGGGATATTTGCAAATGAAAAGGGCAAAAGTGGTTGAACCGGTTACACTGGTCTTTGGAAGGTTTAGCAAGTTACTTTGCAGTAAATGTTTGCCACAAATCCAGGTGAGGGAGTTTTTAGCAAAAAGCAAGACTCAAAGAGTTCGAGGTACATAGCAGGCCTGATCCCCCACGGGAGAACCTATGCATGGGCATGGGTCCTGTTCGTCTCCCAGTGGGAGCTGGGCCCACGCCACGCAGAATGGTCTCCTACGGGGGTAAATGCAGACAACTGTAGCCGAACAATAATAAAGTAATTTTAAAAATTGTTAAATGTAAAAAAATGCCACTGAGCGGTCATTGGCTGAATGCAGGTGATCTCATATGATTTACTTTTTGTCAGAATTAAATATTCATAATTTTCTGCCAAGTAGCAACTGTTCAAAATATTCTAAAATGTTCAGAATATATTTTTTAGAGTTTCCTTTGCCAAAACATACAGCGTTTAGCTTAAACTATATTAAACTCATTAAAAATGAATTAATATTAATTTGTTTATTATACGCCAAATACTATTAAAACACATTTTGTGTTTTCGTGTTAATTTTATAGAATCGTTGGGTCTATTATTTTAGACATCTACATAATTGGCTGGCATTATATAATCTGACATATACAATTGCCTACTTTAAATCATTGTTGGAAAGAAAATTGCTTGTTTTTTGAGAATTTCCAAAAGTCAAAGCAAGGCTTACACATACATAAATTGCCAAACATTAAAACTTGAAATAAAGCATGACTATTTATAAAAGCATAACACTGTATGGGGGGAGATAAAGGGAAGGTGAAAGGAAAAGGTACCAGATTTTAAAATTCCTTCCTTGCTCCCCCCATCGCATATGAGACAGAACACAACCAACCCAGTCAGTCCATGGGGGGTGGGGAGGGAGGGCGGGGGAAGGGAACAGCAGGAGAGCAGAACCCGGCATCTGGGGCCCGGGGAAAACAGTTGGCACAGAGAGCGAAAAACAAGCAGCTAAAGAGCTCTAAATGGCTATAAAAATGGAGTCTTCTAAAAAGCATAGGGCAATTTAAATTATTTTTATTTTCTTACCCTATTAAGTGATGCCTATTTGGCAGAATAGGCATTCTGGAAACAATACATGCATTTTATGGATGACAGAAACACAGAGAATTTATTTTTATGTGGAGTAGATCACTGAACATATTTAATGTGAATCTGCAGTCCTTTGGCAAACACATTTTGGTTCCATCAATGACACTCTTGCAAAGCTTATGGGATTTTATTGTTCCAGAACCTTCTGATGTTTACATGATTCTTCCCCTCAGAACACAAAACTTGGGAAAACAGTTGAACACAATACCTTTATGCTAACCTCCATGAGTTACAACAACTAATAAATTCTCGAGATGAACTAGAGAGCAGAGGTATAAAGTTTATGCAGGGCCTGTGATTACATATCCCATTAAAATAAAACAGACCCTGCACAAATTCATTACCATAAACCAAAGTCACGTTGTCATAGGACGAACCCAAATGTTTAAGAATATGCGCATTATGGTAAAGTGATAAGGAAGAGCTAAAGCAAAATGCTTACCTTCTGTGCTATTTAAATCACACTTCTCTGTACTTATTAGTCTTAGAAGCAACTTGAAAGTATAGCAAATCCCATGGTAATACTACCTCATTCCATAACAACAGACGTTTGAATATAATGTGAGATTTTAATTGGATCTCACTCTCCAAGTAAGTTCCTCTTCTCTGTTTGGAGGCAGACGGGGGACTGGACGGAGGCTGTCAAGTGACAGTGTTGTGTGGTCAGTTTTGTGTGTGGTCAGTTCTGCACATGACACATTCTTCCAGCTTTAAAGCTGTGCTTTTTCTGATGGTGCAG
>PVKM010019269.1:0-24363 GCA_004027735.1 Carollia perspicillata | reverse complement strand
CTCTTGCCCTCTCCCTGTCTATTTTCTCCCCACCGTCTATGCTACTTATTCTCTGTACCTTCTCCCCACTGTCTCCTCCCACTCCCTTGTTGCTAACCTTCCATGTGACCTCCATTTCTGTGTCTCTACTCCTGTTTTAGCTGTCCACTTAGTTTGCTTTTGTTTTAGGTGTGGTTGTTAATAACTGTGAGTTTGCTGTCCTTTCACTGTTCATATTTTCTATCTTCTTTTTCTTAGATAAGTCCCTTTAACATTTCATATAATAAGGGCTTGGTGATGATGAACTCCTTGAACGTGACCTTATCTGAGATGCGCTTTTATCTGCCTTTCCATTCTGAATGAAAGCTTTGCTGGATAGAGCAATCTTGGATGTAGGTCCTTGCCTTTCATGACTTGGAATACTTCTTTCCAGCCCCTTCTTGCCTGTAAGGTCTCTTTTGAGAAATCAGCTGACAGTCTGATGGGAACTTCTTTGTAGGTGACTGTCCCCTTATCTCTTGCTGCTTCTAGAATTCTCTCCTTCATTTTAATCTTCGGTAATGTGATTATGATGTGCCTTGGTGTGTTCCTCTTTGGGTCCAACTTCTTTGGGACTCTCTGAGCTTCTTGGACTTCCTAGAAATCGATTTCCTTTGCCAGATTGGGGAAGTTCTCCTTTATTATTTGTTCAATTAACTTTCCACTTGTTGCTCTTCCTCTTTCCCTTCTGTTATCCCTATAATTCAGATGTTGGAACATTTAAAGATGTCCTGGAGGTTCCTAAGCCTCTCCTCACTTTTTTGAATTGCTGTTTCTTCATCCTTTTCTGTTTGATTGTTTCTTTCTTCGTTTTGGTCCACTCCACTGATTTGAGTCCTGGTTTTCTTCCAATCACTATTGGTTCCCTGTGCATTTTCCTTTATTTAGCTTAGCATAGTGTTCATTTTTTTAATCTAATTTGTGACCAAATTCAACCAATTCTGTGAGCATCCTGATCACCAGTGCTTTGAACTGTGCATCTGACAGGTTGGCTATCTGTTCATCACTTAGTTGTATTTGCTATGGAGCTTTGATCTGTTCTTCTGTTTGGGCCATTTTTTTTTTGTCTTGATGCATCTGTTATGTAGTGAGGGGTGGAACCTTAGGTGTTCACCAGGGCAGGGCAACCCAGTCACTGGGTTGTGACGCTGTATGTGGGGACAGGGTCAGAGAGGGAACAATGGCATTTGCTCTGCTCTCCCTTGGATTTCAGTCCCCTCCTCCACTTCCCATAAGTAAATTGGGCCCTTCTGGTGCTGGTTCCCTAGTGGGTGGGCCTGTGTACGTTCTAGGACCCTCTGGGTCTCTTCAACGAATTCTCCTGTGAGGCTGGGAGTCTCTCCCGGCACCTTTTCAATCGGTGCTTTTAGGCTTTATTTCCCATTGCTGGGTCCCTGGGTTGCATGGTTTGTCCCACTGCCCATTTTTGCCTAGCTTGTCTGTGCTTAAATGTGTGTCCACAGTCAGCCCACCACCTTGCACGCCTCACTGGGTCAGCTCATTTCCTCCCTGTGCCCAGGGTCTGCTAGCCTCACTCTGCCTGTGCTCCCAGATCTGGCAGCCACTGTCTTTTCCTCCGGAAACCCTCTCTGCCAACCGCTGACTCCACCCCTCTCACTGGTTTGGTTGAATGGTTGTCGGACTTCCATACAGTTCAATTTTCTGTCTGTTCTGTTTGTGTTATTGTTTCTAAATCTTTGTTGTCCTTAATTTTTGTTGTGCGAGGAGGCACAGTGTTTCCACCTATGCTTCCATCTTGGCTGGAAGTCCTCAGAATAATGATTGTTAATGCTGCTGTTGAGTTCTGTTTACAGTTACATTCATGAAATATGTTATGTTATTAAATATTTTACCACATTTTTTGCTTCAAAATTTTTTTCTATTTTCCTCCTCTAAAACCTAGGTGTGTTGTATGGTCTGAAAATACAGTACTCTCACAGAGCATACTTTTATCTCTCTTTTACATTTTATTAAGAAAGAAAAATCTTTCAAGAACCTACCAGCAGAAGTCACTCAGGTTTCATTGGCCAGTGCTAAAACACATTCTCTAGCTGCAAGGGAAGCTAGTAAAGCAAAGCTCTGTCATTGTTAGCCCTAGGAGTGGGAGACAGGCTCTAAAGGGCAATAGCTGTTGCATAGTTGATAGAATGCTGTCTGCTACACTACTTCATTTTTGCTTCCACCAGATCCCATCATCAAAGAGCTCTCCTATCAGTTTGTGAAAAACAGCTCTATTGTGGTTTTAGTTTTTATTTAACTCGACTTAAACATTCTTTTTGGAAAAAGCTTTTTTTTTTTGGATTCAGGGACACTATGCTCTTTTGGATTCTTTTCCCATATGTCTGCTTCCTCTAAATGGCTTCTCATTTTTCTTAGGATAAACTCAAATCCGTATCCTTGCCCAGTAGTAGCCTATGCATGTGTTATGGCTAGATCCCCTGCCATTTTGACTCTGCCAAACACCACATTATTCCATGACCTTTACCCTCCAGCCACACATATTTGCTTTCAGACAGTTGAACTGTGTTCCCTGCCTTAGGAACGTCCTACAAGCTGTTCAGTCTTTCCCTTGGAGTCCTTCCCATCCCTTCATCTAGTTTATTCCTGTCTAGCTTCCAATTTTAGTTCAAAAGTCACTTCATCAGGAAAGATTTTTAAAATTCCCTCCACCTGACCTGTGCCATGCTGCCCTTCTCTTTCAATCTTATAGTTTCCTGAGTTGCATTTGTTAGTTTGTATACTTATTAGATTACCAATGAATATCTGTCTACTCCAGGAGACTAAACCACTTGATCTTATAGCAATACCTCTCTTTTTCTCCATTTTATTTTTAATAGCTCACTGCTTAACTCAGTTAATTATAGTGCAGTTATTTGATGAATGAATGAATTAAAAATTATTTATTTACTTTGATAAGACTGAGAAGAGGGAAAAGAGAGGGACAGAAACATCAATGTGTGGTTGCCTCTTGCATGCCCCCTACTGGGGACCTGGCCCTCGATCCGAACATGTGTCCTGACTGGGAATCAAACTGGTGACCTGTTGGTTCACAGACCAGTACTCAATCCACTAAGCCATACCAGCCAGGATTAAATTTTAATGTATCTTCACTTGGCCACACCTACAATTCTAATATTCTGTTTCTGCTTTGTTGGGGATTAAACAAATCCCCAATTTCATGCAGATGTGTGTGTGTGCGTGTATATGTGGAAGTCATAGCAGATACTCTTGGGAAGAATCACTGAGAACCCTCTTGTAACTAATACACACACTCTGTGACATTTTTATGGTTAATATCAAAGGCCTTACATGCCAATTTTCTGATTCTTGAGTTTGTTATGGTAAGCAGAGATTGACAAATAGGTGGCTTCTAGATGAAGGAGATACTATTTAGTTTCTTGTTGAAAATAAGATTATGGAAATTATGGCATATTTTTCTGTGATCACATTTTATCTAATAATTGAAATAATCTGACAAAATTAATGTCTGATTGCACTTAAAGAAGAAAATTAAAACTATTACTATAACTGCACTTATGATAATTTTATGCTGTAATGATAAGCTATACACAGACCCTTCTCAAGAGAGCCCTTATAATTGGTTTGAGTGAGAGGCAAGTCCTAAATAATTTGGATTTAAACACTATAATAGCACTTTTTGTAAGTATGTCACATACATAATTTTAGTTTATTTAAAAAGAAATTATAATAGGACCTTATTTACAAAGCTGTTATTCAGGGTTATTGGGAATTAGTGAACTTTAATTTAAAATATTAATGGGAAACAATACTTTTTTTCTGGGAAATGTGGATGAAAATAGGCAGTGCAGAGTGATTTTTGTTGCAATGAGAATTCTTACATACATATCCTAAATAGTAATTTAAAAAATATTTACTAACAAACATACTAACACATATTTAGAGAGCTACCAACATATGCTAGGTACTGTGGTAATAAGAGCTGATTGCAAAAATCGGAATTGGAATTTGTATTCTTATAAATCATGTAAGAATTCTTATGTGCTATAATTGCTCTTTGGACTTACAACAGGGTATTGCAGGTGTTCTTAGTTATTTGTGAAATTCTTCTAAGCTAGATAAATGCAGGTCACAAGAATGAGAGAAACAATACTAAGTTAAAGAAGCCAACATATTTCATAACTAAGACAGCCAATATGGCTTCCAGAAAGTTATTAACCTTCAGGGAGCTTAGTGTTTAAGAGCAGACATATAGAAAATATAAAATGAAAATAAGTACAACAATAAAAAGAAACTATTCTCTGGCTCTATTTTTTTTTCTGAACACTGGCATCCCTTCGTCCTGTAATAGTTGACCAACTAAGATTGAACTACTAAAATCTTGGATATTTCCACCCAAATATTACCTTCAAACTCACAAACTCGAGGCACATTTTATTGTTTTTTCCTGGGAACCAGCAGCGGTAGAAGTACAACTCAGTAGAATTAGCAATAGAATATTTGGATTCTTTGCCACATGTATTGTTTGCCAAATTTAGTTGTGGTCCATATTGCAGAATTTCTATTTCTCTGGCATAGACAAAACTTGGATCTACAAAGGGTAAAAAAAAATTTAATTTGTTTATAATCAGTTTTCTTATATCTACAGGACAATAAAAAGAAGTTTTTAAGAACAAACTATCTTTGAGGTTAGACTTAGGTCCTAGGTTACTCCGATATTCCCACAGTGTCAAGAACTATCCGGGAATTCTCTCCCCAGACCTAAAGCACAATTCTGTTCATTCTGCATCCATCTTGGAGTTGGGTTTGACAGGGACTTAGGCTGTTTCTCCACAGACATCTAGACTGCATCTCACACAAGAATGAATCAGAGAGAAAGACAGGAGAATGGAGAGACAGGAGTTTACTCTAGAAATTATTGAGTGCCAGGGAGGTCCATTACAAGAGAGTCAGATATATCTCTCAGTCAACTCCAAGCAATTAACACCTATATGAGCTTTGATGTAAGGAAATCGATCAAACAGATTGAACTGTCTATGCATGGCTGAAATCCATGATTCTGAGTTAAAAGGGTGGTAAAGTACCAAATTCAGTTAGAGCTTTTAGTGAGCACTTGGGGAATTTTACACTCTCGATAACCATATGGTTATACAGTCCTCTTGGGAATATACAGGCTCCTGAGTGCACTTGTTCCTCTCACCTCATTTATTTCTATTTTCCTTTTTTTTAGTCCTAGCATTAGTCAGACATTGTGCTGAGTTTTACACGGACCATATCACTAATTCTTGAATAGGGAAGATTTTACTATTATGACCACTATAGGTTGATGTGGAAACTGAGGCTTAGAAAAGTGCTCACCATTCAGCATTGCATCCTGTTATATATGTGGTAGGCCTTCCTTACATAGTTGAGGAATAGAATATCTCAAAAGTCAACATCAACACCAATACCATTTAAAATTTTTCAAGTTGGCTTTAGTGTTGTGTAAATGTTTATGATTTAGTCCAGAAAATATTACCAAATCATGTGCCACATACTGACAAAAGAAACTCAAACTAGAACTATTCTCTCCCCATGTAATATTTTCTTTACACCATAAAAATATACTGTAATATCCCATGATATACTGTAATATGAAAAATTCCCTCTTACTGCTCCTTTCTTCTCTTCACCCATTGATTTAAATTTTCCTTACCTCTATAGGTTAAATTTCTTACCACTTTATGGTTGTGTGAGTTTGCTCTGTGCCTCAATTCTTCTGTAATGTGGGCATAAGAATAATACTTCATGGCAAAGCTTAGAGAAATACGTCTTATAAAGCAGGTAAAATTGTGCTTCTCAGACTATCTATGGTGATGGACCATTTTTAGAAGGTTTTTTTCCTTAAGGAAATATTAAATGCAAAATCAAAAGAAGTTTTGATGATTAGATTCAGCAGACAGAACTGTGTCAAATTGTTGTACATATTTTTCAGAGCTACTCTCATTTCGGTGCTTGTCTCATTACAAACTGATAGGGAACAGTTCAGCAAATGGTAGTGTTTGGTAGTACCACTGGTCCCTAAAAGAGTACCCTCTCATATTAAATGTCAGTAAATGTGTGCTTTTCCATTGAAAACATGCAAGGTAACAGCGACACTCTTAATGCCTTTCTTGCCTTTTTAACTGTCCTCCAAACTACTCTTTTGTTCCTCAATTTTCTCCCTTAGGATTTTACTACTTCTCATCTTCCTCAGCACCTTTACTACTCTTGTTAATTTATTTTAAATGTTTCTTAAAATTTAACCACTGGACTCCAGGCTCCCTCCTTTTGGTGTGTGTGGTTTTGTGTCTTTCCATAGCCAGTCTCTAATTCAGATAACCTTTGGCTTTGTTGCACTCCCAGATTAAGATAACAGCTTTCTTTACCACAATATTTTTTTCTATTTCAAATTACTTTGTATGCAATGGTTAGTATTTACCGTTTTAATATCCCCTTCCCACTTTGAATGATTGCCATTCATGTGCTTTCTTTAAAAATTTTTATCAGGTGTTGCTAACTTGGTATTTCCAAGCAAATGAAAAAAAAGTTATTTATTTTCTCTTGAGGTTTATTTTAACTCCATTGATAAGTCCTCTATCTAGCTATTCTATTTAGATTTCAAACCCAGCCTCTTCTTGGCTTCCTTTATCTATCAGGCCATCGTTCACCCCTCACATCTTCTGTGAAGGTTCTTTATAGCTCAGAGAGGCATGGCCTCCATCTTGTTGTAATCCCTCTGAGGCACTTTCTTTGCTCAAATCTAGTTCTGTGAAGAAAATTGTTCCCAAACTATGGGTTAAAGTTTCTTGGCATTTTGAAAATGCTAGGTATTTTGAAAATGGTCTGTGACTTTGTAAGTACCTCCAAGCATTGGTATTATTGACTATTCTGAATAATTAATACTCCGCTTTCACTAATACTGATCATCTTACTCAAAAAAACATCAGTAGAACATCATTCATTTTAATCAATTTGAAAACAAATCAATACAAAATATAAATCAAAGTGTGCTTAATCCCAATTGTGTTCAGAGGTTTTACATCCCACATTTTCTCCACCCTTGACACACACAATTTACCTCCACTTTTTTCTCAGTTCTCTTCAGTACAAACCTATTATTCAACACTTTTGATGGCCTAGTCTCCTCATGACAGTTTACATCGGGTACATGCTCTTCCACACACCAACCTTAATTACAGATGTTAACCTTGCCTAGGGTGTTCTCTTGTAGTTTTTCTGCTAATTTAGTGTTTATTTATTACTGTTATTATTATTACCATTGCCATCTTTGCCATCATTGAATTGACTTATGACTCACATCTTCCTATGAGAAGCTATTTTGACTAACTTAAGGCAAAGGATATATCCCTTCAAATATATACATGTGTGTGTCCAGATTTTCTTCTAATGCATCAAGCAAAACCACATGTAACAACAGATTGGGTGCAGAAGCAGATATAGATATGGGAATCCAGCTGTCTTAATTAGGCCCAGCGTTAAAACAACATTAAAAGTCTAAACCAGTGTTACTTTTTTCACTGAGCTTTTGCTTTGTTTTTGAACATATTATTACTTTATATAAAATATATTGCTGATATTAATATGTAATGGTTTTATTGTTATTTAAAGATGAACAACGAATATTTAAAATATTCTTTTATGACAAGTATCTGTAGATATATCCTAAATACAGACACCAAAACGGTTGAGAACTATTGCTTTCAGCATTAATACAGGGGGCATTTTGTTACTATGCTTGTATATCTGTTCAGACTCTTTAGCTTCGTAAGTAATAATATAACTTACAGAGAATCTACTATAGAGAGGAATGTTATATACATTCTACCCAATTCTCAAAATAACCCTGTAGATAAATCTTTTTATTCTACTTTTATAGATATGGGAATTGGGATTTAGAGAAATTAAGGAATCCCCCCTATTTCCCCAAAATCGAAGTGGTAAAGTAAGACTACTGCTTGGTTCCAAATCTCTAGTGCCTTTTTACTATTTAACACTATTTACCACAAATGCATATTATTTCTAAAACCAGTTCCCACAGCGTCGTTACGATTCCATATACGAGTAGTTAATGAACACACTGGTTATTGAATAGATGTGGACGGCCGTTTTTTCAGAAGCCCTCAATGGCAAAGAGGCGTCTTCAAATGACTTATTTGTATTTAGAACTATTTTTTCTCAAAATTGCTTTCAGTTCTGGATTGCTTCCTATAGACAGTGGGATATCGGCTTTGAAATTGCTAGGTTGCAAAGAATGCACACAACTCATTCAACTTCTGCATAGGGTAAGCTTTCAAACCTTAACTTTGTGTTCATTCACTCTGGATGCTTAACTTGATCTGAAAACATTTCAAAATTCCATTCCCTAATAATATGCTTAGTCATCTCCACACAGAAATTAAGATTTTCAAAGTTATTAGGGCCTAATTAAGCTTTGATCAATTAACTGACCTGCTGCTGCACCTGCAGGGTGCTGTGCCTGGAAACTCAGAAAACAGCATCACAGAAGACGCCAGCTTTTGTACATTGAGCCAACATCATTGTTAGGAATGCCCCAACCAAAACACAACAACGAAATGATTTCCTTTGTTCCTGAGAACTTTTGGAAGGAGCTGTACAAGACAACTGATTCAACTTGTAGCAACCTTAAATGAACTTTGTGGTGGGCAAGATTCTGGTAGGCGACCAATTCCCAGGACAGCAGGGAGAAGGGGAACACCCCGACTGAGCATGAAAAAATGCAAGAGTTACCTGAGGAAAGGATTCGTTTTAGTCGAATTCAGTGTAAAAAGCTAGACTTTCAAATAGAAATGTCAAGTAGGCAATTAGAAATCTGTGACTGAGGTTAGGGAAAGAACAGGATGAAATTTATAGAAGTAAATGTTCTGGATTAGAGATGAGAGATAAAGCCGTGCACTTTTTTAAAAATAGAAGTCACAAAGACATAAGGTTAAGGCTATGATTGCTAAACCTTGTATAAATCCTGTTAGATTGGAAGATAAAGCAAAAAACAAGGTAAAAATGGCAAAAACAACAAACACGGTGATAGAGTATGTAAGTGCCTTGGAGGTTTAGTGATAAAAAAATTTTAGGAAAGAATATTTCCTCCAGCACATGAAATTTTCTAGAGAAGGAGGAACAAAGAGAGGAAAAGAATACTATGGTAACAAAGAGGTCATTGATGACTTGTGAATTACTGGAGTAGGAGCCAGATCCTGACAGTAAACAGGAGAATGTAATTAAGATGATTGCTTAGGGTACTATGAAAGATAACGATTATAAATAGATGAAAATAAATATACAAGGTTTTAGAGAAGACTGGTAAGTGAGGTTAGGATGGTGCATAGATAACTTGAGAGAAAAGTTTCATCATGTTTAGGTTGTCTAGTAAGCATATGGAAGATATATTCGTTGAGCACCCATGATATGCAAGAAGTGTTCCTGGTGCTTAGAATATACCAGTGAACAATTTAATCCAAAATCTCTACACTGAAGGCTTATATCTTTAAAAAATTTTTTAAAAGCTCCTGGCCTTGGGCTAATTAAGCATCATTAGACAAGTCATGTTGTATATATGCAGTGATGTAGCAGTGAATTGGCTAACTGGAAAAAATAACATAAAAAATATAAAAAGCTCTGATGTACTGTTTGAGGATTTTCTGGGTATAAATATGTAAACGATAGTCAATTTCTAGCCACAGAATGATACCATTGATACAGAGGTGGGAAAGATATGCAGAACGGCTCCCACCATATAAAATGTTCTAGGTAAGGAGGAACAAAGAAAGGAAAAGAATATTGTGTTTTTTAATAAAGAGGTCATTGATGACTTGTGAATTACTAGTGTAGGAGTCAGACCCTGCCAGTAAATGTGAGAATGGCCAGTATGAGCCAGCTCCAGCACATCGGTGTCCTGGTGCGTCTTGCTTTGTGTTCTAGGTATATTAACATGTAGTTACTTTTACTTGATCCATCTATAAATTGGAGAAAATACTTTTAAATTTTTATAAGGAGGGAGTTTATTGTTGAACAAATTTTTTAATTCTTGGATTTTGATTTTTAGAGAAAGAGAAAGGGAAAGGCAGGGGAGAAGGAAGGAAGGAAGGAAGGGAGGGAGGGAAATATCAGTTTGTCCTTCTGCTTATTTGTGCATTCATTAGTTGATTCTTACATGTGTTCTGACCTAGGATCAAATCTGCAAGATTGGTAGCAGGACGATGCTCTAACCAACTGAGCTACCCTGCCAAAACTATCGTTGAAAAGTTTTAATGGAGCCAAAAGCAGAACAAAATTCAAGGTATCAAAAATCACCATAAGTCATAGATATTTATACTTGAAAACAATTTTAAATTTAGATGTGAAAAAAATAATTGAAAAATAAACTCACAGATGGCAGACGACTTTTAGAAATACTGTAACAACACCTTACTTATCTAATATCATCAGGGAATGAGATGTTTCACATAAATGAATTTTCCTATAAGCACCAGCATGTTTTAATTTGAAACAAGTTTATGTGGAAACTTTTAAAAAATGAATTAGAAAACTTCCTGCCTTATTTATTTTTATAACATATATGTTGAATTTAAAAATAATTCAAGATCATTATACATTTTAAAATAGAAACATGTAAAGGAGAATAGTCTATTTGAAATTTCATTATCTAGAGGTAGTTAATATTAACATGTTGGTTTACTTCCTTTCCACCTTTTTTGAATTCATATTTTTAAAAGCTTAAATATTTTGTATGTAGCATATATCATACATTTATTTGTGAGCATTTTCCCACATCATTAACTGTTTTAGAACACATGATTTTTAATGGCTTCATAATATTTCATCAAATGGAAAAATTAGTATTATTTAAAATACATACATACCATTAGGTTATTTCAATTTTTTTTTGGTAATTATATGGTGCTATAGTGGTGCTATAGTGAGATATAACCTCATATATATCTCTATAGATTTATGACATTTCTAATAGTAAATTCCCGGAAGCAGAATTAGCAGGTGAAAACATAAGGTTATTGCTTCAGATTTTTAGTGCAATTGGTCAAATTTAGTAAAAGTTGGTCAAATCTTGAATTCAGAAAGATAAGAACAGTTAGTACTTTTACAAGAAATATTTAAGAGTACCCGTCTCTCTGCGTTCTTGCCATCAGCCAGTGTTTACATCTTTGCCATTATCTTCAAACCAAGTGCTCAAGGTCATGCTGACTCAGAGTCCTCATCTTGTACGTAAGTGTGGTGAGTGATACAAGGGAAAGCACCTAAAATACCCCTTCGCACATAGTCACTATTTACGAAATAGCTACATTGGTCTGATTGTGGCTTAACACAATAAATGCTTATTTTTCATTCCAATTTCATTATGGGTCAGTGAGGCCTCGGCTACATGCATTCATTCAGAGATCCGGGCTTCTTCCGTCTATTGGCTATCTCATCGCTCAGGGTGATTTCAGTTAGTTCACTCAGGATACTTCTTTCTTTTTCTTACTTTTTATCTAGTTTATTGAGGTATAATTGACATAAAAATTTCATAAGTTCAAAGTATATGATGTGATGATTTAATACATGTACATATTGTGAAACGATTACCACAATAACGTTAATGAACACCTCTGTCATCTTACATAATTACTGTGTGTGTGTGTGTGTGTGTGTCGAGAACATTTCCAATCTACTCTCAGCAACTTTCAAGTATATAACACAGTGTTATTAACTATAGTCAACAAGTTGTAAGTGAATTCATTCAACACAATTTGATGTTATGTTTGAAAAGACTAAATATAAAATTTGTTCTAAATGTTATCCACTGCCATTGAATGACAAATTGGTGTATAGCAGGGAAAGTCACTGTGTATTCTGGGATAGAGGAACTGATGTGGTTTGGTGATGACTAGGGTGTGCTGAAGGAACTACTTCTAACTCCACTCCTACTAGCCGTGTTGCCTTCGTCTCAACAATGTCTCCATCATATGATTGTTAAGCATAGGTGAGGTTAGCTATTCAGAAGAAATAAAAATGTTATCAAAAGAAAGTAATACTAGTATATTAAATAACATACTATTTATATATTTTGCAAAGCCTTAATTTTTAATCTTCCAGTTTTTCTAGCTGTTGCTGCTGTGGGTATATTTTACACAAGAGTCGCAGTCATTTCTTCTTGATACTACAATAGATAATGCACCTTTAAAATAGTTGCTAAAATATCTCTCCAAAGAGAGTAAGTTTGTCGGTTTCTACCTAGGCCTTTCATCAGGAGTAGACTACTGAAAAACAGCAATACTCCTAGGTGGTCAATTCCTTCTCCTACCTCTGCTCACATTGGTGGTTGCCTCTTCTCTCCAGTGGTTCCTGGGGAGGCAGTCCCATTACATGCGCTATTGTAACCAGTCATTTCAAAATACTACTTGACTTGTAGCACTGGTACCTATCATGTTTAAGTATTTAGGAACATGTTAGGATAGCTACATTAAACTCAAATTTGAAGGATGTCGGTGAACAGAATTAAATCTAAAATGTTGGTATATATGCTTTTAAACTTTTTAAAAAGAATTGAGTGGCATTTAGTACATTTCCAGTGTTGTGCAACTACCACATACAACAGTTTCAGTACTCCAAAGTGAAAACCTTTACCCATTAAACAATATACCCCCATCCCCCTTCCACCACTCCCAGACCCTGGCAAACACCAGTCCGAATACTGTGCTTTTTTAAAACTTTATTTGGAAATAATTTCAAATTTATGGAAAGTTAAAAAAGAAAAATAATGCAAAAGGCACCCATGACCACTTTATCCAGACTCACCTGTTATTGACATCTTAACCCATTTACCCTCTCTCTTTATATACTTATTTATAATTATATATTAATTATAGATATACTTATTCAAATATAATTATACACATATATAGGTATAATTATTTTCTGACCTAGTTTGAGAGTGACTCAGACATGTGTGGTATGGCCAGATTTAACTTTAGAAGTAACTTGCCCTTTTCCACAAGCCACCAGGGCTGTGTCTCTCTTAGCACAAACACGGCTGTTTCTCTTGTCAACTGATGGTTTTGGGCACTAACTCAAATGCCAACAGGAATTTCCAGTTTTGGGTGCAGTGAAGAAGGAAACTTTATTCAGTGCACACGACTCAATTGTGATGAAGCATGGCTGTAGAACATCTTCGAGGCCAGGTGGCCCTGGAGCCAGGCCAGCTCTGGCTAGACAGCTCTGCTCCACTGTGCTCCTCGGTAGTCTGCAGTGTTCTGCTCCATTCAGTGGTGGTCTGTTCAGTCTGCTCCACTCCACACTGGTCTGCTTCACTGTGCTCTCAGCTTCACTGTGCTCCGGTGGGATATCCTCAGTGGTTCAGCTCAGCCAGTGAGACACAGCCTTCCCTCCTGCGGAGAAAAGTACACTATCCAAGGTAGAGGAGGGCTGGCTTATATGGGTAGAATTTCCCACTCCTGGTCTCAGATTGGTCTGTCCTCATTCAAATTAGGATGTGGAATCATCACAGTTTGATTGGTCCAAAAGCAGTGTTCGATTGGTTAGAATAGAGCCACACTGATTGGTTAGGGATGTGCAGCTCTGATTGGATAAAGTAAGATCATTCCTACTGGTTGGAAAAGGATGCCAGGAACTCCTTTAAAGGGCTGGCTCAGATGGCAGAAACACATTGCGGGCAGGCAGTTTAGTACAGAAGCTGGCAGTTCAGTGCAGGGGCTTCTCAGTGAAGTAGTTTGCATGACAGATCTCTGTACAGAAATGGCTGCTAGGCTCTGCTTTTTGTTTTTTGTTTTTTGTTTTTTTTTTAATTTTTTCTCCAGTTAGCCACTAGGATCCCTTCTTAATAGGTGTCTTTTTTTTTTCCCTTTTAGGGTTTATTCCCTAATGTGATCAAAATCTAATGAAGATTGCTTCTTTTCTACAGAGTGATCTGCAAACTGCTTTGAAGGTCACCTAGTGTGCCCACACTCTTGTGTTTAGTCTCCTGTCACCAGCTCCACCCATATCAGACTGCTTTTGACTGCCTGTGCCTTGCACCATTTTTCTGGGGAATTTTTCTTTCAGATATTTCTTAATCTCCTTGTTAAAATTCATCCATGGCTCACCTTAAAGACATATTTTTATTTTGGCTTTCTTGACATTGTTCCCTACTCCTAACACTCATAGCATTTGTAACACAGGGACTAAGCATGGATTTGTCTGGTTGTATCCCAGCTCTGTCATTTTTTAGCATATGAATTTGATCAATTTACTTGTCTTTTCTTCTGCTGCTCACCTGTTAGGTAAGAAGAATTATGGTACCCACCTTCTGAAGCTGTTATAGGATTAAATGAGATAACAGTTCTAAGTGCCTAATACAGTCTATGGAAAATAGCAAGCACTCAATAACATGTTAACTACAGTTTTTGTAGAATGCAGCTCACTATATTACAGTTACTTGTTTATCAGTTTCCCAGGACAGATTATGAACTTTTTAATGGTTAAAACTCTTGTTTATTCATCTTCATAGCTACAGCGTGGCCTTCAATTGAGTTTACTCTTGAATTATAAATACTTCTAATGCTACAGGTAATGCCATTTTCTAGACAAAGTAGGTAAAAGCAAGTGTGTCAAAGTAAGTTGACACAATGTAAAACAAAGCTGAAATCTGTACTGAAGAGTCTTCAGCTTGTAACTTCTTATGTAATCTGTAATGAACAAATAAGAATTCTAACACTTTCTAGAAAAAGAACCAAATGAAAGAATAAGTTGATATCCAGAAAAAATGCAATTAAAGCCCTTATCATTTCAGAAATTTATTGAAGGAAGACATTATACTTTAATATGCTTCTGTTGGTTCAGAAATGTAAATGAGACAGTGGACAAGTAAATATAGCCTTTAGAATCAAAATTCACAATAAGCCAATAGTACTTCAGAGTCAAATAATTGCTAGGGTCAACATTTATCATAGTTGTATTAGTTGTCTAGGGCTGCTGTGACAAAACCACAAACTAGGTGGCGTAAACAACATACATTCATTGCCTCAGTTCTGGAAGCTGGGAGTCTGAGATCGATGTGTCAACAAGGTTGATTTCTTCTGAGGGCTGCTAGGAAAAATCTTTTCCACTTTTTTTAGCTTCTGATAGTTCGCTGGCAATCTTTGGTGTTCCTTGGCTTGGAGATGCATCACCCCAATCTGTGCTTTTATGTTCACATGGTGTTCTCTCTGTGTGCATGTCTGTGTCCAAAATGCCCCTGTTTGTAAGAACTCAAGTCATGTTGGATTAGGTTCCCAACCTACTCTAGCGTGACTTCATCTTACATCTTCAAAGTCACTAGTTCCCAACAAGGTCATATTCTGACATGCTGGGGGTTAGGACTTCAACATACAATTTTGGAGGGACGTGGTTAGCCCATAGCCATAGACTTTAGAGAACACTCTGAAAGTTTATTAAAAGCAGAATTTCAGTGTACATGATCTTGCTCTGATACTGGTCATCTGGTAATGTTGCTTTTGATGTTGCTTTTTAAAATTTAAGTGCTAAGAATAAACAGACTTAATGTTTCTAAAATTTTGTCTATGATACTTGGTATTCCTGAGCAATAAAGAAATTTCTATCCAAATAGATAGGTTTATGATAGCTTAGAGATTATGGACCTGAACTTTGCTGAAACAGGCAGGTTTGCAAATTTTAGCAGTGTTGACATCCCAAGAAAAAAGGTGATGACTTCCTGCTACCAGAAATTAAAATCTGATTATTAATTTAGAAGTGTCTGGGGTTAATATAAAACTCACCAGAAGTAAAATATTTAGAGGGACTGTGGAGATATCATGGAATTTAGGGACTAGGGGAATATGTAGTTTTTCTTTTAAGAAAAGATAATTATATTCAAACTAAGAAACACAGTATTCTCAGTCCCTAAACACAAAATGAGGATGCTGGTTAATTTACAGTATAAGTTAAATTGGAAAATGCTTAGCTTTTTCCTGTACCCAGTGGTAATATCTCTTAAAATTTGACCATACAGTTAAAACTGGCTCTTTCTTTCTTCTTTCTTTTTCCTGCAGAAAAAAAATCTCATCTATCGTTTCTGTTTTTTTCATTCTTATTCATGTCTTTATGAATAATTTGTTTTACATTCTTAAATCTTGCCTTATATAAAAAGTCTATGTGAGCCATACAGGAAATGATATTCCTTGCCCAGACAGGATATTTCAAGTATAAAAATTACAGTTAGGAATTATATTTAATAGTTAAAATGGAGAATAGCTTCATTTAGCAAACTATATTTGAGTTAACCTTGAAGAATTCCCAGGATCTAGCATTGCATCTTGAGTAGAAGGAATTTATTAATATCACCACCCCCTTACACTTATTAAAATTATATTCTATTCAATATTTTTAACTAGAATTAATATTTTGCTCTTCTATTATTTTAATAAAAGAATAGTCTTATCTGGAATGTGAGCACATAAAATGTCAGAAGGATACAAGTTCTTGGAGAATTTAATTTCTCTGAGTACAGTACCTTGTTCCTAGCATTTTTTGATTGTCAACTTAAAACCTATTGTTTGTACAGTGTTAAGGCATTTTTGTTCAAGTGTGAGTGTTTGACCCAAATAACATAGGAAGTTGATTTTATCTGTCTTCTCAGAAAGCTTTTGTCTTCATGAATCTCTCATCATGAATAATTAAACAATGTTGGATTATAAATTCCATCAAAAACACAGTAGCTCAGAATGCATACTTATTTCACAAAATATACATATACTAAGGAAGCAAATCTACCAGTTCTATATGAAACCTATTTTCAAGTGTGTCTTAGGAGAAATTTTTCCTGTAATGAGAAATAAAAGTGTTGCTATTCATAGAGTCAGTAAGCACAAAACAGAAGGTCCATTGTCTTTCCTCATATTAATGTTTCCTATGAAAAAATTTAATATTGTCTCTAAACTTGCAAATTAAAGCTACTACAAAATAAAAGAAATATTTTAAAAAGTTGTGTTGATAATTGCTGCAAACTAAGAATCTGTTCTGTCCCATTGAGAGTACCTGGCCTTTCTAGAATAATGAAACAAAACTTCAAAGAAGACGTTTTCTTGGTTCAGGTTGAATGCTGGCCATGGGTTAAGAGTAGGAATTAATTCCCCATTGTTGAAATGAGCACTGAGATTGTGTCAATGCTGATTTGCAGAAAAGATATTCAGAATGAAGTCAACTTTCTCTGCTTTGAACTGCCAATGTGGACCTTGGTTCAGAGAGAAAAAAAATATATAATCACGAAGCCGTAGTGAAATAATTGCCACTTAATAAATGTGAACCTTTTGTGCTACTCTTCCCAGATAGTAATGCAACATGGTCTCTTCCAGAAAACTCACACTCCTCCTCTTCAGTTTTCCTGACACTTCCAATGATCTGTTTGTAAAGAGAAACATTATGTAATAAAATAATGATTTTCTTTTTGTATTGGGCAGTGATTCCTAATATACTTTAATGTGCTTTCCTTATTCAGTTTCCAAAAAAATATTCTTAAGTCAGTGTCTCCACACCTTTTTACTGGTCAGGAGGATGAGACTGCTCTGTGCTCTCCAAGCTGCTGAGATGCCAGGGAGCTAATAACACAGCGGGCCCTTAAAGGTGGTGGCAGATTTCCTACCTATGGAAATTAAGAATGTTGGTCTCTGTAGTAATTTGGCGCACGGTTGCCTTTTTCCTTTAGAAGTTTCTTCTGGTAGCAGAAGAAAAATTGCCACTGGTAGCCTCAAACATAGAACAAACTGGAAGTAAAATATGTTGTTAACTTAGGTCAGGTCTGGAGTGAAGTTCATTGTCCTCTGTGTAATTTTTCTTGTTTTCTTCCTTCTCTACTTCTCCTTGTTTATCTTCTTCCTCTGCAGTTTAGATTGTGTTTTTTTTTTAATTCTGAAAACCCATCTCAGCTAGCATGAGGTAGGATACTTAATACTTTATAAAAGAGTAATGTCTCTTTTACTTGAAAAAAAGCAAAATAAACCTGAACCAATACCTGATTTAACTAACTCTTCTGGATTCTGTGGAATGTTGCATTATCTCCCCTCAAATTAACTCCAAGGCATTATCTTAAAAATATCTTAAATTAACTCCAGTGCATTATCTTAAAAATATCTAAATCTATATGCATAGATATAGATAAATCCAAATACGTATAGATAAAAGAGATATCCACACATATAAATATACATCATTTAAATGAAATGTTTGAAATTATTTGTAAGAACATAAGAGAAAAAAGTTGAGAACCACTTGCCTAATGTAATATTTTAGAAGTTATTCTGATGTAGTTTGTTTAACACAAGCATAGTGATTCTCACAGTTTTCCTTGTTTGCGCTGAACATAAAGTGTGCATATTATTTATTATAAGTCCTAATAAAATGGCAGATGTTATGCATAGAAAGTTAGTGAGGTTTCTAATACTATTATTATGTAATCTAAAAACAGTTTTCACTATTTTAAATGCAAAATCAAATTTCCTAGAATAAACCTACACCCTGGCTAATTGATTTTGTTTGTTCTACAATGTGCATAGGTGCTTTATTCTTAAAAGTAAAAATTGAAAAGAAAACGACTAAATATCCATTCATAGTAAAATGGATAAACAAATGTACATTTATGTGATGGAATATTACACAGCAATGGATAAGAACAAACTATAGTTATGTGATACAACATAAGTTAATCTTACATATTTAATGTTGAGTGAAAGATTTTCATAAAAAAGAATAAAAATGAACTTTTTTTTACTAATTTAGAGTTGTTACTCACCACGTCTATAATTCCTGAAATTTATGGAAAATGGAATATATAGTTACACAAGTAATGATATTGCAAAAAATAACTTGTTTGCGTGAACAATGCTATATATATGTAACAAATTACATGTATATAATGCTTTAAACTTTTTCTGAAATTAATCATTTTCTTGTTTTCTGATTAATAAAAGACCTTATATGAGATAACTATAATCCTCCCATGTATGCATGTGTGTATATACATGTTTACATGCTTACATTTATATACATATATTCACTACTTCACATCTGATCACTAAACTCTCCTACATGAGAGTTAAATATTTAGAGTTATTTATTATTTTTATTTCTAAATCTCCAAGAAAATGTAGAAGCTGGAATCAGCTGACTAAAAGCAAAACATCATATGGTATGCTAAGTTATGCTTATAAGTTTGACTGCATAGTAAACCTTATTGGGAGCAAGTACCATATCTTGTCTACCACTGAGTCCTCAAGCTTACATGGTGACTGATAGGTATATGGGGGACCCCAAAAACCCGAATTTATTTATGAAAATTGTATCTATGTTTAAACTTCAGTCACCTTCAAAGTACTCTCCGTTTGATGCAACACACCTATCAAGACATTTTCTCCACTGCTCAAAACAGTTTTGAACTCGTCAATTTTGAGCCTTTTAGTGCTTCTGGCATTTTTGTTTCACCATTTCCACATCAGCAAAATGTTTCATTTTGAGGACTTTTTTCATCAGGGGAAACAAAAAAGTAGCCCAGGGCAAGATGGAGTAAGGAGGGTGGGGCACAGGCATCACGCCACTTTTGGTCAAAACCTGCTGAGCACGCAGTGCAGTGTGAGCATAATGGGTGGTAAATCACCCATTATGAAATGGTCAAATGCTTTGAATCTTCAAAAAAATATTCACTGAAGCCAAACACAGCTTCTCACAACAATGCCAGCTGGTACACTGATACAGATGGGTTCCTAGCACACTGACCTAGCAGGGCAAGCCTGTACTACAAGGGGCCCACCCTCAAGAAGACAATTATGAGTTTTTCTGCCCCCTCCATATGGTGGGAATTTAACAAATATTTGTAGCATCCATTAATGAATGATTGATTTACTTAATGAACAGCAATTATTACTAATCATTCTTCAAGTGTATGTTTCATCTTTTTTGAATAAGCACTTCACTCTTAGCAAGATTTATAAAATTTGGAAGTGATATAAATAATTTAGTATTTGCACCCGAAACTGCAAGAGACCAACAGCTCAATGCTGGTAGGAATTAGTTAATTGAGTCCATTTATTAACTAAACAAGCATCGTGCTTTAAAAGAAGTGGTGTTCGTTGCAGCAGATCGAATGAAAGGAAGAGAGTCATTTTCTTCTCTGAAAAATTAGTGAAGTCAACATGGTGTTATCATATTTTATGACTGTAGTTCTCTGCCTCCAGTGTCTCATAAATATTGACCACTTGATAGTAGAGTGAGATAAGCTGCAGAATTACCTAAGGAGAAGGCAAAGAAGAGAATACAAACCCCATGTGGCCGGAAGACGTAATTCAACTTGGAAGCCAGCTGATCTCTCCCTGTACAGCGGAGTGCAGCCTGAGCAGGGACTCTGTCCTCTGGTGGCGGTGGTCATGTTATAAGTTGGAGACAGATTTCCAGGGAGGTATGAGAGAGAGTCAAAATTTTAAACTGAGCTATATAACAATGGTTTTTCTTTTTTTAAGCTGTATGTGGAAGACAGGTTGGGATAAGCCTAATATTGTAGCTTTTAGTAGTTAAAAAATTAGGCAAGATAATTGTATATCTATCATCTATTTGAGAAATTGCTCTGAACTTTCTGGGATTTGTGTGTGTGTGAGCCTGCTTGACAATAGAGTGGGATTTTCAGGAACAATAAACAGGACAGCTAGCGGCTTAGAGGCATAAGAGAATATGGAGCATTTGGGGAATTGTGTAATAAGTCATAGGTGATGTCATAGGTGATGGAGGTAAGACTATAGAAGTAAGAAAGGCTGGAAGATGAAAGGCCTTTTATTCCATGGTAAAGAATCTGCCTTGTCAATCATTGTAATGGAGTAAAAGATCAAAGTTGTGTTTTTTTTCCATACATTTTAAAAAAGATTTTATTCATTTATCTTTAGAGGGGGAAGGGAAGGAGAGAACGAGAAATATCAATGTATGGTTGCCTCTCGTGCATTCCCTGCTGGGAACTGGCCTGCAACCCGGGCATGTGCCCTGACTGGGAATCGAACCACGATCTTTTGGTTCACAGGCCTGTGCTCAATCCACTGAGCTATACCAGCCAGGGTGAAAGTTATGTTTTTAAGGGTCATTCTGACATCTCTGTTGAGGGTGAGTGGAATTGGCTTTACCAGAGTTAAGGAAAGTAATAGAATATTTCAGTATGCTAGAAGAAGGAGAATATTTATTTGCATGTATGAGGTAGAACACATTGTATTATGGATTGATTATGAGTTGGAGAAAAAGGGAGGAATCTAAGGTTTACCTGAGTTTTGTGGGAGAAATTGAATGGATGGTGATGACATTGACCACGATAAGGAAGGGGAGGGAAATAACAAGTTGTGGGAGATCGTGAAAAATTCATGTTTTGATTTGTTAATACTAAAGTATCTGTGTAATATTTAAGTGGAATGACATTGGCAGAAGTTGGATTTATTGCTTAGAATTCAGGAGAGAGATTTGGATAAGAAACGTGGACATGGATGTCATTTACATATAGGTGGTCAATGAAGGTATGGAAGTGAGATAAGGCCAAGAATGACACCTTAATAATAATATGATTTAAGGGACAAGCATGGAAAGAGATCTCCAGAAGGGACCTGAGATTGAATAACAAAAGAGGCAAAGCAAAGAAAGTAGAAGCATGGAAGCCAAAGGAACAGTAAATTTCAAGGAGTTAGTAATCAACAATGTCATGTGTTGAAGATAAGCCTACTAAAGCAAGGACAGAAAAGTAAAAATTGGATTTGGAAAAAAGTATGTCATGATGCATTTCAACACAGTAAACAGGGTTAAGACCAGCTGAAGAAGTGAAGGGAACAAGTGGAGACTATCCTTTCAAGAAGCTTACTTTCAAAGGAAAGTAGAAAGAGGATGAGGGAAATAGAGCAGGATATGCCAGAGAAGATGCCCGTGTTGGTTATGTGGGGGAAAAAAACGTGTTTACATGCAGTAGAAAAAAAATACTGAATAAGAAGGCATCATTTCAAGATGTAGAAAATAAGGCTAAGGTAAAATGATTTGGTGAAGGTAAGTTCCTGAGAAGATGGAAGGAAAGAAATCCAGAATACAGATGGTCATGTATCTGGCCTTGGTAAGAATGAGGATGGAGGAAGTAAGAAAATAAAGGAGAGAAGAAGAGGCAGGGGAGTGGAGGAGATGGAACTGATACGTACTGTAAAATAACAAGTCCACATTTTACAAGTAAAACAAAAGAGAATTTATTAACTCCCCTCCTTTTGTGGTTCAGGGCTGGAACTGCCTTCCATAGAGCTTGATACTAGATTTGGTTCAGAGGGACTGGAGTGTATTCTAGTGCTACTACATATTGTTTGTGTGAGTTTCAGCAACTCCCTTTCTCTGACCCTCCATTATTTTCTTTTATCGTTTGTACAAATGAAATGTGCAAAACATGTGAATCTCAGGGCTGGCCGCAAACTAGGAGGTCAGTGCATTATGGATTTTCAGACTCAGAATCAGATAAATGGCATTAAAACAATATAGGAGATAAGCACATGACTTGCTTTTTGGAAAAGAAATGAAGAATAAGTTTTCATTTGAAATTAGTATCTACCTTTCACTGAACAGAAAATGTAAAATAATCCAGAGTCCACTTTGCTTTCTCCAGTTTTGAAATATTTTAAAGATGAAACTGGTTGATTGGTGATGCTTTGCACACATGCACAGAGGCTTGAATAAACTGATGGGAAATGTAAGGACAGTAATCGGTCCAAGATGTTAACTCATGGGGCCTGGGTAGATATTAAGACATATTTATGGCAGTTACTTTCCGTATCTCATTACATAATTACAAATCAAGGATACCAATAGGATGTAGTCTGATTAAATTGGTAGCAAATATAGTACATTTTCTAACTCATCAATAGAAAATCTAGATAATTTGGCTAGGTGATAGCTTTTGCTTTTTATTTTTTCTATTTAATTAGTCACTCACTTATTTA
Organism: Carollia perspicillata; assembly: GCA_004027735.1. Taxonomy (NCBI): domain Eukaryota; kingdom Metazoa; phylum Chordata; class Mammalia; order Chiroptera; family Phyllostomidae; genus Carollia; species Carollia perspicillata. The sequence continues at coordinate 1,333 of PVKM010019269.1, read as the reverse complement.
TGCTTTTTTAATACATCTTACTTGAATTTAGTAACTGTAGAGTCTTTGAAACTACCTAGATTGCAGCCAAATTCCAAAGTATTTAGTTCATTTGTTCATCACCAGAGAAGTAAAATAAAAGCATTTGGGTAATCAGTGTTCATGAACACGAGCACATGTGTGCACGCTTACATGCATGTTCAGAAATCCTTATATTTTACCTGTTATGTGTTGGACACTCTTCTGAATATCACCAGTGCATGAACTCATTTAAATCTTCACAAATATGCCTTAAGCTATATACTGTGTCTTAAAGTAATAATACTATATTATTACTAGTTTAGTAGGAATATTTTGATTTTTTCAGATGAGGAAATTGAGGCATAGAAAGCTTCCATTCAAACCAATTCCCTCTATGTCCAGGTTTCATGCTGAAACAATAATTTTGCTCTCAGTATATGCCATTTTAGAGAGGTTTTCATTTAAAGACTTTTATTTTTTGTAGAACTGATAAAATTCAGTAATAACAACTAACGAAATAGTTTTAGTGGGTTATCTATTATTTAAAAATTGTATTCATTATTATTATAAAGTAACATGAATATCATGGAAAAGATATAAAGAAACTATTACACATAAACTGTAATGCAAAACTAATAACTGTTAACAATTTGGTCTATTTTGTTCTGACCTACTTAAGATATCTTTTTTATTTTATAAAATGAGGATCAAAATTTAAATAAGTCTTTATTTTGCTCCTTTCATATAATATTTGATGAGAACAATACATATTCTTGTGTTCCTACATATTCTGCAAATCAAGTATTTTTTTGACATAACATTTTCATATGTGTGTATTATGATGTACTAAATCACTAAATGTCTTGTATTGCTGGATACTTTGTGAATACATCATTTTACTATCTTAAATAATTATGATGATCATTGTTATATATGTTGAAAAAAGTAAATGTACTTATTAGATGTTGAATTGCTCAATTAAAATATATGAAGATTTTTAAGGTTCTTTGTAAGACACTCCCTTTATACTCTTAACAGCAGAGTGTAAAAGTACCTATCTCATTACACCTTAATTAGTATGACTGTTTTCATTTAAAAAATATTTGGCACTTTGATAAGTGACAAAATTACATGTTATTGATACTTGAATTTTTATTTATTTTATATTAGTAAGACAAAACACTATATTTGTTCATCATTTTTATTTCTCTCATGAATTGCTGAGTTTTTATTATCTTTTTCTTATCCATTTATATATAGTGACTTTGTTTTTTCTTGTCCCCCTTTTTTACTGAACTTATTGGGGTGACACTGCTTAACAGAGTAGTATAGA
>PVKM010019268.1:0-24359 GCA_004027735.1 Carollia perspicillata | reverse complement strand
GTCCCCGTGTACACTGTCCCCATCCACCCAACTTCCTGAGTCGGGATCTGGGCACTGCCCCCCTTGATACCCCACCCCCTCTCCTTAAAAGCTTTAGCCCAGTAGCCTAAACGCCTATCGAATCTGTCCAGCTTTAGCCACTGCCTGGCCAGTCATTACCCTGGTTTAGGCCACTGCCATCTCTCAGACGAATTAGTGCCATAGCCTCTGACCCGGTTTCCCTGCCTCCAGTCTTTCCTATCCATCCTGCTTTTCACAGCCATAATACTCTTTAGGATTTATAAGGCTGATCGATCATGTGGTTCCCTGTGAGAAACTCATTCAATAGCTCCCCACTATCCTCGGGGTAAGAGCCAAAGCTCCTGAACGTGGCTCCCAAGGCCTCCCTTTATGTGGCCTCTGCCCACCTCACGCTCTATGTGCCACCCACACTGACCCCCCCGGGTCCTCCACATGCACTGTGCTCTCTCCTGCCCAAGCCTCCGAAGCACCCTTCCCTCTGCTCAGCCACCCCCGCTCCATTCACCTAGCCAACTCACATGCACCCTAATCTCTGCTTCAGTATTGCTTTCCCCACGAGTCTGCTCTGACCCCAGGTCTAGCTCAGGCCCCTCCTATACACCTGTACCCATCCCACTGACCAGCTGGTGCCCACTTATGCACCCGGATACCCCGGGGAGACACTCATCTGCCAAACTCTCACCAGGGAGCCTGTATGTCTCATTCAGCCCAGCAGCCAGTAGAGACCCTAGCACATAACAGGCCCGTGTTGTCTGAATGCAAAAAGCCACCTAAGTGGAACAGCAATGGCAGGAAGGCCACAGACAACGCATTAAAAGATAAAACTGTGATTTGAGGAGGTGCGACTCTGGAGTCTTCCTGTGTCATTCAGACGTTGAAAGTGACTGGGTTTATTTGCACCGTAACCCAGGGTTGTGTTAACTGAGCCAGTACACCCGGTGCTCTGGCTGCTAGAACACGTGGAGTCAAATGTGTGGCCTGAACGAGACTCTGCAGCGGGAATTCTGTGAACTAACCTCACTTGATTTTGCTTGGACGTCCCTGCCTAGTTATTCTTTTATCTCACAGTACCGTAGAGACTTCCACGGATCTCAATCATTTGGGATAAAGGCAGGATGTACATAAATACCTACTGTTAACGAAGACAGGAAGGGAGAGGAAAACGGAGGCAGGAGGGGAAGACCAGGAGAAAACCGGCGAGTCAGCAGAACACGAGGCAGTGGCTGGCGGCTGGACCAGAGAGGGGCACGCTGGGGCCGCAGCTGCCGAGGGGAAGCACTGCAGGTGTGGGGCACACTCACATGATCGTCTCCAGCCCGATGACTGCGTAGGAGAAAAATACTGGATTGTGCTCCACATCTGAGCCTCGGAGATTGAACAGCCCTAAAAAGAAAAACAAGAGTCCCTGTCACCTGCCTGACTTGAGATTTTAAGGCGTGGTCTGTAGGGGAGGCGAGAGCTTCGCTGGCTCGGGAAGGAGGCAGTGGCTTCTCTCAGAAAGGCAGGGCACCTTATTTCCTGCGCGCGCCTCTGAGCTGCAGTTGCTCGCGGTCGCCAAATGATGGCACCAGAGCTGTTTCCTATGCGGCCACCTCACTGTCCCAAGGAGGGAATGGAGGAGTTATTAGTCAGAAAACACAAGAAATGCCCTCCAAACAAAGAGTTGAAATGGTCCGCCTGGTGGTGACCTGCCAGGCCTTGCCGCAGAAAAGCCTCTGGCACTCCCAAATAAAGGGGAAGGAGCCAAGCACTGCCTCCCTTCTGAGGCAAACAACCTAGGGCAGAAAAACTGAGACCCACCAGGACCCAGGCCAACTGAGGCCCTCCCTCTGAGGGTCAGTGGGCCCCGCGGAGGCGGAGCTTCCCGGCAAAGGAACAAAAGCAGTGAGTCAGAGGGGCCCCACAGATGAAACTTGAGCCTGCAGCCCACCCGTGGGTTAGCAGGGCTGCTGCTGGGCTGGGTGGAGGACCCGCCTACAGCCAGCGTCAGGGGGTCTGGTGAGGTCACTGCCTGTCTGAGAAACTAGTGGGACCAGCCCCGAGCACAGCTCTGGTTCCCGGGCTTCCAGCTAACTGCCTAATGCTTTCTCTCCTAAGGATCAGAGTGCCAAAAGGCCCAGGGGGTGAAAGGGACTGCCTCAATTTTAAAATAATGGCTTCTCAAAGTGCAGCAGTGAGGCCACATTTTCTTGCCTATCAGACAAAACTAGCACTTAAAAAAAAAAGACAGTGCCTGGGGCTGGCAAGGATGTGGCAGGACGGGCCTACTCCTAGGCCCCTGTAACAACCTCTCTGGCAGGTAAATGGCAAGATAAAGCCAACCACGCACGTATGCCCTAACCCGTTAATACCACCGCAAAAAGCCGACCCGAAACAGGAAGGAAATGATCAGAAACTAAGTCACAAATTCTGACGCACCAAGACTTTGATGGCAGTATCATAATAAAATCATGGCGATACTGGAATTAACCAAAGGTCATCCTGAGGGGAAAGATTAAGTACACTGTGGTATAACCATACGCTAGGGTATCTAATAACCAGTTAAAAGCATGCTTATGCACGCTTAGAGTATACTGATCCACTGAAAAATCAAGCTACAAAATTATATATGCATAAAATGTTAAAAGTAATTACTTCTCGGTAACGCAGTTATTGGTAATTTTTTTCTTCTTTCTACTTCCTCTGCATTTTCAAGGTCTTCCACAATGGCAGTGTGGGGTTTTGTTGTTGTTGTTTTATTTTAGTAACCAAGGGGAGAAATTAGCTGTATGTGTCATTTTCTCAGATGTTGAGGTTATTAAGTTAATTAGGGATGCAAGTCACTAATACACTTGACAAAGTTTGGGGCTGGAGGCTGGAGAGGTAGGACACTTTAGGTTCTCTTTCACTAGAGAGAAAACAAAAAGTTAAGGCAGAGCCTCTTCTCAGTTATCCTGGGTCAAATCTAGTCAGAAAACAGCAGAGAGCATAGGAAGGCTCAACCTGATTCCTTCAGGTTCTAGAAAATAACAGAAGGTACTGAGTAATACATGAGGGTAATGTAAGGGTTAAACTTTGAGAAACAGCTTTTGTGTCAAAAAGCTTTGTAACAAACTCTCAGTTTCTAATTTTTCTGAGGTAGAAATATTTCTAGAACATTCTTACAGTAAAGAACTTAGGGAACCACAGGAAGTGTATAAAGAAAAAAATGTCTCTGATGACCCCCCTTGTATACCTGTAGAGAGACATGAATGTTGACAGGCACACAATGTATAGAGAAAATGTCCTTCCCTGTAGGTGTCACAAGTGGGAAGAGACTGGCCGGAGGTGGACTCCACCACAGATTTAATTAATGTCCGCCCTGGCTGAAATACTACTCAGGGCCAGGCCACCTCCCCCTCCCGGACTCCCTGGAATCCTTTCTCCACCCTACTTGGCATGCGCATGACCATTTGGTGACACAAGTCTCTTCAGTATTCCCTGGCCACGCAGAAAGCTGAGTGGCATGAGAACACAGATTCCCAGAGAACCACAGGAGAGATTCGGTAACACGCCCAAACAGTGAAACCAGAGCACTCACATGCAATCTCATCCAGGGCAGTGACCACAAACCACACGACGTTCCGCTCAGACATTTTCATCCGGAGGTCCGCAACCTTGTCCTTCCAGGAGATGCCTGCAAAAACAAGCACGCTCGCAACGCCAGCCCCGGGTCTGAGGACCTGCGTCCCAAACACTCTCAACCAGCACCACATCCCAGGGAACGTGCTGCGTGAGCAGAGAGGCAACCTGGAATCACGCCGTGTACCAGAGGTGGGACTCTGTCCAAGCCAGCTAGTTGACTGTCGAGAGGCCTGGCTACCTCACCAGAAAGATAAATTCATTTGTTTGACGAATGGCTGTGCAGCATCTAGCCTCCCCAGACACAGGCATCTGCCAGGCACCGGGCTGGTCTCTGCTGTCACGGCTCTGAGCTACACCCAATCCTGCCCTCACGGGGCTTACAAAGCTCTAAGGAAAGACAGGCACTGAACCCAGCAATTAGCTATACTGTTGTACAAAAATTCATGCAACAGGAGAAGCACGGGGAGCTCTGCAAACATACTGCCCTGCAGAGAGAACGGATCCAGTCTCAGAGGTCAGGGGAGTATCACCCACCACTTCACATTCCTGGAGCAGCAAGACTTGCCTTCCAGTGCTAAGATCACAGGAATTCCCTGCAATCTGCCTCACTGTGACTCTCATGTCCAAACCACACTCCCTGTCAGATACAGCCAGGGCCTCCCCGCTGCTACCCAGGATGACATTGTGGCCCTAGAGGAGCTCACACCACCACCACCACCATCACCTGCCATCAAGTAGCACTTGTAACTCTGGCTGCAGCCAACTGTGAACAGGGAAGACAGACATCTGTCCTATTCACCCAGCACCTCGCACAGTGTCCTGCACTCACATGTTTGCTGAACAGAAGGCTTACCAGCGGCATTTGCTCTCTCCTCTCCTTTGCTCTCTCCTCTCCTACGAGCAATAGGTCAGAGCCTCTGCTGCAGTTTTGTTTTTGTTTCTTTAATTTCAAAACACGCAAATGGAAAATGTGTAGCTGACCTGGGCCACTCACTGGACCCATCCCCCACCCGCTACTCCCACCTCCACATCTGCAATACCCTTGATGAGGGTGTCACAAGGAGAGTGAGCTGGGGCTGCCCCCACAACCAAAAGCTGCTTTGAAGCTCTGCACAGGAATGCTATTTAAAACTTGGCTGAGAGTCTGGGCTGCAATGCTTTCTTCCCAGGACCCCTCGGGCAATCTGCCTGCATTCCAGACATCCCCCATCCACCTCTCCTCTCCTGTTTCTACACCCAGGCTCCCTCCCCTGCAGCCCTATCTCCCAGGCCTTTCTCTCTGCACCCCTCACTGTCCTATAAACTCACACCTTCATCTCCCACAAACTATTCACAGACCCTGCTCCTCACCCCCCACTATCACACAGGCCAAAGAAACCTACCCATACCCAAAAGCCTCTAAAGCAGAAGGTACACGGGGGCAGGGGGCCTAGGAAGGTAAGCCTACAAATGCCAGCAGAAGAAAAGGAAATGGCACCTAGAAACCTCTATGCTCTGTTTCCAATATCAGACACGTTACGGGGCAGTTAGCAGCTGAATGGTTAAAAATATATGTATTTTAGAAGCACCCAAAGTCTGCCCAGAAAAGCTCTGCAAGAGTAAACTATTCCGGATAAGTGGTAAGTAGGTGGCAACAGTGGAAATAAATAAAGCTCCTGCTTTCACCAAATGCCCCACTATACCAGGGTGGGGCAAAACCTTCCATCAGCTCAAGCTTCACTTTGACTCGGAGGGCTGAGATGCAGACAACGGTGATGCGTGGAAGGGACCACGGCGGGAGGCCCTGCTGAGCACAGCCGTGGTTCTGACCTGTGTAATCCAGACCCAGAGTGAGGAGGGGCTTGCACGGGCGCTCAGGACGGTCCGTCCAGATCTTGTCCACAAGGTTCTCCTTGACAGGAAGAAGGTGGTGGCCGGCACTTCGCAGAACCTTGGCCATCTTCTTCCAGTAGTCTGAGGAGAAACACACAGGGCCCAGCTGTGAACTGAATGCCCGTAACAGGCAGCGGAGCTCTGGGAGCCTGGCAGCCTCTGAAAGGCAGGCCTTCCGTGGCCCTGCACTGGGTGTGCAGGGTGAGAAACTGTAAACGGGCCCCTCCACCACCCCCGGCCTTCCCCTGCCTCCATCTCCTCACCTTGACCTCCACTGTGCTATCAAGTCATGGTGAGCCCACAAACGTCACACAACCCACAACCAAACGAGGATGAAGAGGCACCTAGAACCCACTTGCTCACCCAAGATAGAAGGGCCCAAGCTCACTCACCTGTAGAAATAATCAGTGGGTCCACGCCAACCCTGGATCCTTCAGGAAGCACACTCACCAGCCAGTCTTCCTGAGTTGGCGTGTCCTTCAGCCCTACAGAGGGAAGAACTGATGAGAAACAATTCCCAGTGCACGCAAGCTCACTGTCCTACCACAAGGATGCAATTCACCACCAGCAGAACAGCAGGGTCGTTATTAAGCATCTTCTTAAAGTGGATTGGCAGGATGAGGAAAATCCAACCCTCCCTCACCTCTGGAAGGCTGCGAGAAGTCTAAGATGGTACGTAAGGAAAGCATAAGGGTGAGAAAGAAGAAAAGTCGGATTTTCACTGGTAAAAATGGCACCCCGGGACTCACTGCATCATAGGTGCACTGTGTCATCGCGAAGATCAACTCGTCAGCCTTCTGTCCCTTGGGTGGTGATATGGTCAAGGCCGGGAGCTGGGAGCTTCCCTTACATCCCACACCAGGTAAGGGCAACACATGCCACAGGGCCCCCCTCCATCGTTGGGAAGGGCAGCATCAAAGATCGGAGACCCTAGTCCCACAAACAGACCCAATGAGGGGGCTGAACACAAGTCTCGGCAGCAAAACAATCTTTCCAGAGATTTCAAGAGAGACACATAAGAACTGCCATCGCCACCTTTAACATGGCTCCCTGGGCTTCCTGGCTCCCGAGAGAAAACAGCCCTTTCTGTCTCCAAGACACTAGTCATGGGACACTAAATAAGCTTCAAGAAAGGAAATGAAGCTATTTTTGATAACCCAGTTTTTCTTTAATGAAAGCCATCTACGTTTGGAATGTATACTTTTTTAATTATATGTTTGCTAAACAATTACCATCTTGATAAAATATGCATAAGTAGAGTGAAAGTTCACATATTCTAAAACAGTACTTATCTTTGCTGTTTTCCCTACTGAGAACCAATAACCTCATAACCACAGAAAGGAAGTTCAAAGGTTTAAAAGGCAATGAGCTCGTGAATCTTAGTTCTACAAAAACTGCCTGGAAGCTGGCACTGAGTTGTTATTTTGCTATTTGAGTCTTTCCTATTTTTTTTCAAACAGCTAAACAAGCCAGTTATTAGTGAAATTTCTTTAATGCCCTCGTATAACTTTCACAGGATGAAGTCCTGTCATCTCCTACCAGACAGGTATTTGGCAAAGCCCCAGGGACGAATCACTCACCAACCAAACCCACCGGAATCTCCCGACACAGGAGACACGCCTGAGGACAGGCAGGCTTAGGAGAGAGGCCTCTCAGAGAAGCAACTAGAGAGGGGCTTGGAAGGAACAAGGACTCACTCCCCGAGGCCGTCACACACCTATTTTAAGGAGCAAGCAGACAGTGCGGCTCCTCTGACCCTCTGATCCCCAAAGTGTTAACAGACCCAAGAGCTGGAGTTCTGGGCCCCAAGAGAGATGTCCATACCACAGGGGCACACTAAGTGATCCACGGGGGTGCAAACAGAATTTCTATTTGTGTTTATTTTTCCAAAAAATAAAGAAATTAATCTCTGCTAATATGTGAAACACAGATGGACACTAGCACGTATATGTAACATATAAACAAATGTACGTATGTGTTAAGGATGCATGAGCCATTACAAGGCATACGATTAAGAGTGCACAGGGCTAGTGGCCTGTCCATTCATCACAGTCCCGGAGCCCCACATGCCCGCGTGTGAGTGACAGGCCAGGGGTGGGGGACGGAGAAATCAACCTCAGCAGTAAATCCACTGCCGGGACAAAAATGTTCCTAAGGCCTCCCTGGGATAAACCACGTGCACACACACATGTGGACAGCGTGGACCCCATGCCTGCACACATGAACGTGCACGCACGCAGACCCTCAGTAGGCTAGATGCTCGGATCTTGGGGTCATCTCAAGTCAACTCAGTGTCAACAGCCTCTGTTCCCTGAACTGTGAGGCTGGTGACAACTTGCTTTCCTCTCTACTTTCTACAACAAACAAGAAATACCAGGTGTTTCTTCATCATCTCTTCCTCACTCAGCCCCGGTAGCTCCTTTCCTCTCCTTATCTCTCCAAGTTCAAAATTCAGGATGAAAAGACCTTTGCATAACCACTAAAATCGTGTTCCTAAAGGGTGTTTTAGAGACAAGGAAAAACACACACAGCACAAAATTAAATGAAAAACCAGAGCACACACACACACTTGGTATTAAATAAACACTGAACTCAATGCTTTCTGTGTATTATTTCTTTAATTCTCACCATTTTATGTGGTACTCACTATTATTTTCATCCCATTTTACAGATGAGGAAACCAAAGCACTGAAAGTGGAGTAACTTGTCTGAGAAAGTTCCAGACCCACATCCCTGCCCTGTGTTCTTCTCCACAGCTGAGCTACTGGAAGTGAGTTCAGGATCCTCCAGGGGAGAGCTTTCTAACCTCTGCTGTCAACAGCCCCTGACCTGTACCTTAGTCTGAATCATGAGGCAGCGAAGGGCAGACAAGAGGCCCCGGGCGCATGAGTCGAGTGCACGGTGAGCTATGCGATCTGCAGCAAATCGGCTGTACTCTCTGGCCCTCGGTTTCCAATCACTAAAATGAGAATCCTGAACCAGGACCTTCCACTATTGAATGCGCAATGGTATGTATACACAAGAATGCTATATTCTTGGTTTTCTTTGTGCCATGGACTATACTGTGCCCCCTCAAAATGCATACATTGACACTCTAACCCCCAATGTGACTACAGGGGGTTTAGGAGGTAATTAAGGTTACATGAAATCATACAGGTGGAACTCTAATCCAACAGGATCAGTGGCCTTCTAAATGGAAAAGGAAAAAGAAGTCCAGCCATGTAAGGACACAGTGAGAAGTCTGCAAGCCAGAAAGAGAGCTCTCATCGGGCCCTGACCATACCGGCACCCTGATCTTAGACTTCCAGCTTCCAGGCGAAATAAATTTGTTGTTGAAGCCACCCAGTCTGTGGCATTTTGCATGGCAGCCCAAACAGGCTACCAAGTGCCCATGATCCCATAAGAGGGTTAAGATCCAAGAGGCCTGAGGAGCTCTAGGGTCCCTTCCCAGAGCTGGCCAACTAAGGCTGGGGTGGGCCTCCCCCTACACACCCATCTTCATGAGCGTCCAGTTACTGTCCATCTGCTTGGCAGCCTGCAGAAAGTAGCGCCCGTCGGTCCACATGGCCGCATGCTCTTCTGTGATGATGGCTGTGCCTGCAGCAAGGGGACAAAGAAAAGAGAAAGGTTTCTGACCACCACCCAAGAGCTGCACAAACTGACCGCAGATGGACAAGCAGGGTGAGAGCACCAGCTCCTGTGAGGAGGCCCAGCCACCCACCCGCACCCTGAGTGGGGCAGGCAGGCCTCCGACTCCGGGGCAGCCCCTGGGCAAGAGAAGACACAGCCACCGAGCACCAGCTGCGGGCCAAGCTCTGAAGAAACCAGTCCTGAGGCAGCCCAGGCTGCCTGGACACTGGCCCCCACATGGACAGGCCCCAACCTGTGCGGCATGCAGCATGGCCAGGAGAATGGGGGCCTGTGGATCTCCGGCCCAAATGGCTTCATGATCAGCAAGACAGAGGTGGAAACGGTTCCCAGGCAGTGATCACGGCGATCTGCTCCACCGGACACCCCGAAGGACTGTGTCGCCTCTCCCAGGAAAGACCCTGTGTGTGTTCCTGATGACTCAGCGGGAGTGTGTGCCTTCCACCTCTACCTGCCTCCGTTCCCATACACCTGGCAGAACTTCAGGCTGTTGGCAGAGGTGTCAGCCAGAACCCATCCTAAGAGCCAACCGACACCAGCACTTACATCAAAGGAAGCAGGAGGCTAACTTTGGGGAGAGAGGGGCTCTTGCCAAACATAGCTAGCTTAAGGGACGCGAGTCTCAAGTGGGAAACACGCCCTGAGTCTCAAGTGCACAGCAGCTCTGGAAAAGGTCAGGGCAGGGCCCCAATGCAGCTAAACGTAATAAACATTACTTAAGGCAAAAGTGAGAAGTCAGAAATCAAAGCCAACCATTGGAGAATTACGCAGGCCTAGTAAGCTAAGGTGGGGTGCTGGGAGATACTAGGGTCCTACTAATTACCTGCAGCGCTAGTTGCACAGGTACACTCAGTTTAATTGGTGATTTTCCATATTTATGTTATATTCAGTAGAAAGTTCAAAAACACTTTTTTTAGTAAAACCTTTTTAAGCCTTTAAAGGCACAGGCGCAGAGAATAGGGTCACTACAAGGGGACTGCCGGGAGCCGGAGGATGTTGGGCACTCACACTTTCTGCAGGGGCTCGATGCGGAACGTCTGGTTTACATTCCCTTTTTGGGGCTGTATCACAGGCTGAAACGCGTTCCAGTTATTTTTGGGAGGCGAACAAAAGTACAGACAGAACAGAGAGAATTTAGCGACTCACCCGCAGAGCCATCGAATCCAGAGATGAAGGCCCGCCGACAGTCACACGGAGCAATGTACTCACTCTGGAAAACAAAAAGGACGAGGAATTGGGCGCCGATGCGCTCAGCTCTGTGCTAGGCCCAGCAGAGAATACAAAGGCTGGCAAATCCTTGGCACCTGCCTTCAAGGAACAGACAGTCTAGCTTAAAAGGCAAGCTGAACATTAAAACAAAATTAGCTCACAGTGCATAAGACCCTAATTAATTAAGGGCTTAAAGAGCTTTTCCCTTTAGCCTCTATTTCCTCACCTGGAGAACAAAAGCAAGTGAGGAGAAACAGATCAAAACTGCTCTTTCCTCCCTGAGATCTTACCCCAAAAACAAACCCATAGCCTTTCCTCTTCCTTCCCACTGACATTTAAGCATCTGTTATTTTTTTGAAAAGTAAGGATGAATTTCTGTTTTAAGTGCCAATAATTCTGTAACTTGAATCTCTTTAGGTATTAGCTTGTTTCTGAATTTCCTGTTGGTGTCCCTCTCTAAGGTAGCATCACCAACCGCTCCCACGCAGACAGACCCTGTCCCTTCCTGTTAGGGACAGAGGGAAAACACTTCCTCCAATCCAGGAGGCTTTAGGCAAAATAAAACATCCTGTCCAAATCCAGGTCCTTCCCAGATGATAATCCCCCAGCCTCTGGATGGGAGGGGGTTAGGGACTGAAGAAAGTGAGAGGTTCTCATTCCTGGGAAGAGGGTACGAGGCCACACAGTACACAGCCTCCAGTGATAGTCAAGGGGACACCGAGCGTTCAGTTAACTTGCCTGAAGCCACGCAGCTGGTAAATAGCAGAGGCAGGATTTGAACCTGGGGCTGTCAGCTCCACAGCCCAGACTCTGACACCTCATGCCTTGCTGCCCCCATGTGGCATATTATCTCATCTTCACAACAACTCTCCAGGATGAGACCAACGTCAAATGAGAAAAGGGAGGTTCAAAGACAGAATCTTTAAGTAACTTGCCCACTGCCAGGTCAACAAGCAGGGCCAGGATCTGCTTGAGACCAGAGCTGCTGCTCCTTCCCCTGTTAGTAGTTTCTCTAAGCTGAAGTAGCTGGCAGGGTTAAGAATGCTTAGGATAGAAAACGGGGCTTCAGGCTGGACCCGGAGGTGGTCCACATGATGTGGGGGGGAAAGGCACCCATGTTTCACTCCTGCTGCATGGGTGAGAGCTTCTCTTTTAACCAAGGCAGCCAGAGTCACTTCCTCAAACCAGCCACAAGACCAATGCCCGTGACGGACACGCTAGAAAAGCCAGCGGGGGAAAGGCGCTCTGAGCCACACCTGCCCTCTGCCAGCCCAGCTACGTGATCTGCAACGAGTCTCATCGCCTCTCCCAGCCTCAGTTCCTCACTTTGAAAAGGGTCATTTCAGTTTGCAAATGCAACAGCAGATACATGCTTTATCCCCAAAACATAAAGTAACACGTCGGAAATGGTACTACAGACATAGAAAGAAACGGCTGTCGACAGTATCAACCGTAGAATCCTCATTTGTTTCACTAACCCAGTAATCACAGTGCGAGATGAAAAAAAGGGCAAAAATGGGTGGAGGGGGGGTCTCACCCTTCGCCTAGGACTACTGTGAGGGACAGTAATTTAATGCTTACAACAACTCACTGGAAACGTAAGAGTGCTGTATACATGCAGTGAAACAAATATTGTTCATCTCTGCTCCCTGAATGGTGAAAAAGCATCTAAGAGGCTGGAAAACTAAGTTAACAACAATAACTCTCACACTAAAAATCACAGTGCAGAAAGACACAGAGAGGAGGTTCCCCTGGCTTGGGGCTCTCCTGCCTGTGACACACGGTGAGGACACTGACAAAGGTCTGGCAGAGAAGGTACTGCTGATCTTGGCCCAGAGGGACTCGTCCACTCAGGGACAGTTCTGGAGGAATGGCCCCTGCCAATCTGGGCAAGCCTCAGAGGAGGGCAAGGCACCCATAGAGGTTACCCAGAGGTACTTACTCATCAGCAAAGGCCGACAGAAGGTTTCTCTAAGGGAAGGTGATATTTTAACAACAGGTGGAAATGTTGGGTTTCGGATCAAGATGAGGTCTGGGGCAAGAATGTCTAGACATGACCTAAGTGGTCAACACGCCAGAAAGACATCGCTTACCAAAGCTGTCACCTCCACACCAACAGGCTAAAGAGAGGCCAGACAAGCTCTGGGCCCAGGCCTCCTACTCTTCTCCCAATCAGGAAGCTGCCAAAGCCCGGAAACATTCTCCCCTGAGAGCAGCAAAGGGTCTAAAATAAGCCAAAGTCATAGCATGCAAGGAAAAAGGCACAGAAGCACAGCTGCTGGCTTCTCCAAAAACCATCCAATTCTCTCCATCTCTAATACCAGTACTCAGTCCAAGGCTCCACCATCTCTGCCTGGACCACTGTCCTTACAGTCCACTGTTCACACACACTCAGAGTGAGCTTTTTAAAATGCTGAACCCTTTAGACTTCAGACCTACAGAACCACAAGATAATAAATTTGTGATGCTGCAATCCACTTAGTCTGTGGTAATTTGTTACAGCAGCAACTGGAAACTAATACTTTTTCACCGGGGGCCACATCCACCTCATGGTAGCCTTCAAAAGGCCGAATGTAATTTTAGGACTGTATAAATGTAACTACTCCTTAACTAGGGGCAAGGAGCTTGGCACTGCCGCCAGGGAGAAACAAGGTGCCGGGCCAGATAAAACAAGGTGGAGGGCCGGATTCGGCCTGCAGGCCCTGGGTTTGCCACCTGTGCTTTATCCAATAAGAAAAAGACCAGAAGGGATTATAACTGGAGCTTCAAACTCAATGCCTTCGGGTATAAGCAGATAAACTAAACTACCCATATTTTGTGGTGCACAATGCTTATTTTTTTGCCCAAATTTTTGAGGGAAAAATAAGGATGTGCATTATACATGGGTAGTACTAATTCTGTACCTATATAAATGTTTTTAATACTTTTTTTCAAAAGATTTTATTTATTTACTTTTTTAGAGAGGGGAAAGGAGGGAGAAAGAGAGGGAGAGAAACATCAGTGTGTGGTTGCCTCTCACACACACCCCGACTGGGGACCTGGCCTGGGAATTGAACTGTAACCCTTTAGGGTTTGCAGGCCAGCGCTCAATCCACTGAGCCACACCAGCCAGGAGGCCTAATTCTTTTATTTTTTTTACTGTTATTCAATTACGGTTTCCCCTCACTGCCCCCCCATTACTATCCCCTGCCCTGCCCACTCCCCTCCCACATTGAATACCCACTGTCCTTGTCCCTGGGTCCCTTATACGTGTTCCTTGACTTCACCCTTCTCCTCCTTTTATTTATGCTTATGCATTAAAAGTGTAACTCTAAAAAGCAATAACGATATCTGTGTGCAAAATAATACCCTGGAATATGATAATCGGTTTTGTTTCTAAATATAAACAAACAAATAACTGAATTTAAAACTTTAAACAAAAGATTTTTTTCCTGAAATTTTGGGCCAAAATCATGAGCGCGCACTAGTCCCGGGAGCACATTTCACACAACACGGTACAGTGGCAAAGCAGGACGAGGGCCTGTGTTTTCTAGAGAGGGCGGCTCCCACTAAGCTCCCAATCCTGTCGTGCAGGGATGCGGGCTACACATTGCCAACCACCAATACTTCCGGAGAAGATAAAGACATGTGTGTTCATGAGAGATCCCCCCATTTTTAAATTTTGACATCTAATTCAAACAATGGAAATATTCAGTAATACACAGCCAAATAAAGCACATCTGTAACTACGGGGGCGGGCCAGGAGCCTCGGCCATCTCTCAAAATCCAGCCTAATCCCACTGTGCTCCACAAAGCTGTCGGACTCGTCCGGTTTCCAGCAGTCTCCCGCATCTCTGAATTCTACAGGGCCATCCACGCGGGCATTACCCACCTTGAATGGTGATAACCCTTGAATGGTGATAACCCTTCCCATTCACCTCCGAGTGATCTCACTCCAAGCCACTGTTTTTTGTTTTCCCAGATGCAAAAAGTCCTCAAAGGGAAATATTTTGCCCATGTGAAAGAGGTGAAACAAGCAAACAATAAAACCCGGCAGAAGTACTAAAAGCCATCAAAATTGACAAGTTCAAGAACTGTTGAGCACCCGAAAAACATCTCCATGGGTGTTATTGCATCACATAGAAAGTACTTTGAAGGTGACTGAAGTTTAAACATGTAAGAATACATACACAATTTTTTTACAAGTGCCAGAGGTTTTTGGGTCCCCCCTCATAATACTAAGGTTTACTACATACCTACTAGTTACCAAAAACTATATCCATTTCCTCTAATTCTAATCCTCAACGCAGCACTGGAAGATATCACCCTCCCCATTTACAGATTTTTTAAAGATCCAAGTTCAGAGAAATAAACTACTTATCCAAGGAACCACAGCCCTAAGGGGCAGCGCAGAGATCTGAGCTGAGGCCTGACTCTCAAAAGCCCTGCCACGCTGCCGGGCAACCTCTTTACCGTGTGCAGGCTGCACACCTGGGCTGCACAACTGGATTACAAACTTGGAGGAAACAGAGGACACGGCCTGCGCCGCATCTAACTCTGCCTTCGTCAACCATGTTCAGATGCCTCCCACACCCAGGAGGAGTCACCTATGTCCGAGCATGGCTCCCCGACTCAGGAGCTGGGTAAACCTTGGGCTCATCCTCATCTGCTGATGACAAAAGTGCCCTCGTTGGAGGGTTGAGGGGTCACATAAAGCAATCAGCACATGCTAAGCAATGTTAACTACTCAACAGGTGAGGCACTAGACTCTATAGGAAACATAATAAAGTATCTTCTTGGAGGAGACAATCTGGCCAGCAAAATAAGGCAGATATGCATGAAATATTAGCCCTAATAAATAGCCACATGAACCATGCTGGGTATGCAACATGGTATTTGCTATAGTTTCGAGGACGCTCAGATCTGCCGTAAATCCACAGGCTGAGATCAGAGGTTTGACTAGGGCCACTATGGACAGGTGAGGAGAAGCAGAAAACCATCCAGGGAAGGGGAAAGATGCAAGAAGGCCCAGAAGGAAAAGGGGAGAAAGAGAAAGACAGAGAGAGACAGAGAGACAGAAACAGAGACAGAGAGAGACAGAGAGAGCCGATTAGCCTGACTGCTGGGGCAGAAAGTTCAAGGGAGTGGCAGCCAAGAATCCGGGAAAGGGAGGCTGAAGACAATGGTCAAGGATCTCAAATATCACACTTTTTCCATTGCTTTTAGAGAGAGAGGAAGGGAGAGAGAGAAACATCAATGTGAGAGAAACATCCATCGGTTGCCTCCCGTACATGCCAGATGCCAGGACCAGGGATCAGACTCATGCAGAACCAAGGATAAAACCCACAACCTAGGTAAGTGCCCTGACCGGGAATCAAACCCACAACCTTCCGGTTATAGGACAATGCTCCAATGATCACCATAGGACTGGCCAGGGTGATCCGAGCTGAATTTTAAGAAAAGTCAACATGGCCACATGCAGATGAAATGGGGTGAACAAGGCTGATAGCTGAGTGGTGAGATAAGGTTACTAGAGTTATTAGGGCCCCTGCTGGGGTGGCACCTTTGCCCCTCCCCAGCCCTCCACCCTCCTAAGCCTCAGGCACATTAGGTTCTGAAACCGAATGAGCAAATGGCTATGTGTCCACAAGAAGCCCCACAGGTCAGACTATGAATGGAGACAAGGGCTACTTGTCCCCAGAGACTAAAGTAACTTCCAGTCTTTGGCACTTTCTTCTCTCTTAAATGAAACCAACTCAAGATATGTGTGGAAAACAGCTGTCCAACGATGCATACCCTTTCCTTAGTGTACAGTTGCTGAAAAGAGGCTTTCCATCCAGGACTTCATTTCCCAGGCCCCCTTGCATTGGGGGGATCATATGACCAGTTCTCACCAATGAAATGTGGGTGGAAATGATGTCTAGGCCAGGGCAGGATAAATGGATGCGTCTTCACCACACTCCTTCCCTTTCCACCAGCTAGAAAGGTGGTGGATGCTTTCACAGGACGGAATGAGCCTAGAACCCTAAATCACTCTTCTTCCTGGTGGAAGACAGTCACCTACCAACACGTAACACACACTCTAGACTGTTACATGAACAAGAAATGAGGCTCCAAAGAACCAAAAGACTTCAAGATGTATCACCACACCTCCCATTACTCTGATTAACAGAGTGGATACAATCACTCTAGGATAAAAATCACCACCCTCAACCCAGGAGAGAGTCTGTTTCAGAGACACGAAACAAAACAGGAAGCCGACTCCAGGAGGAATGAGAATAAGACCCAAAGAGTTCAGGAAAATCTGATTCATGTCTTCCAGAAGGAGGAACCATAAACACAGTCAAAAACTTCGTTAGCAGGGTCACCCCTGACAGAATGTGAACCTTTCACAAAGTTGATCCCAAGAGGGGAATAGGGAGCCTTACAGACAGGGAGGATGAAGAATTCGGATTTCTAAAAGAATTCCTATTGCCTTGAACCTGATGGTGCAGGCTCGGCCCCAACCAATGTCTCTCCTGGTTGGAGGCCAGTGGTGCCCACCAATCTCAACATTTGACTTAGATGGTCCATGAAAGCACCCAGATAACCAGACAGAATGGACAACTCCCCACTCTGGAAGTCCCCCTGTACCCAAGTTCATTAACACCACAAGCCTTGCTCAGAGCTGACAAGGCAAAAGCCCCACAGCTGCAGAGAAATAGACCCCAGGCCTGCCAAGTCCTTGCATCATTAGGTGTTTGGAGTACGTTTTCTCTCCAACACAGAACAGTGTGTGGGTGTCTGTATTTGTCTTTTGGAAGGTACACAAAAGAAAGAATTCAAGATTTCTCTTAATTCTCCAACACACGCCCTTCCCTACCCTGAGGAGAAATTCCATCACCCTGAATCTAGCCTGCAATGAAACAATCAGGAACAAGAGCCACAAAGAACAGCAACTCTCTTTTACTGAGGAGGCCGAAGTGGCAGGTCACGCTAAGCCAACCTGTCCTCCTCGTCCTCGTGGTCCCGGCAGGGACGCAGAATTCCACTGACCAGTCTCCCCAATTCTGCCCCACCTCTCCACAGAAACCGAAGCAAGGAACTCGGAGGACTTCTCGTTCCTGTCTCTGATGGCACCTGAAGCACTCGGGTCCCAAACTTCCCAATACCCTCCTCGGCCACCCGCCCGTTCGGTCCACACACCATCTCTGGTCTACCTCTCTGCCTCTGAACCCCTCCCAGCTCCTCTGCTCCTAAAGCCAGCACCCAACAGGTTTCTCCGTTCCCCGTGTTCCCTTCTCCAGTCCTCACTAAACCCCGCTCCCTCTGGGGGATCATGTCACTCCCTAGTCCAAAGACCCTCAGTGCCTCCCTACTACCTAACAAAAGCCTCCATTCCCAACTCTGGTGGTCAAGGACACCCATGACCAGTCATGGGTGGCTCATTGAGTGGCCTTGACCAGGTGCCTATTTTTCTCCCTTTTTCAAGGCTATCAATTACTCATGTTCTACTTCCATGGATTTGCTCATGGTATTTCTTGTACCTCTCTATCTCAAGCATTTCAGTTCTGTCTGTCCGCATTCCAGTTAAATGTCCTTGTGCCCTGAAGCCTTCCTGGACCCTGCCAGCTCAGCACACTCCCTCTCGTCTACGTGCTCAGTCCACACTTAACCGAAATCTGGGCTGTCCCTTACCGTCGCCACCAGCCACATGTGGCTGCTGAGGGCTTGAAATGTGACTCATGTGACTGAGAACTGAATGCTTAATTTTGTTTCATTTTAACTAATTCAGATACAAATTTTAAGATTCAAGGTTCAGTCACCAGAAAACTTTTAAGTATGTTTGGAACAACTTGGGCCCATAAGCCTCCTTTTTCAACTGTAAATTTTATGAAATCTAAACACAGACCAAATATTTTCAGTGAATGTTTCACATTCAAATTGATATGTTTTGTAAAGGCAAAGTACACACCGAATTAGTAGACATAGTGCTATCAATACAAAAACAAATGTAAAATAGCCATTAATAACTTTTTACATTGGTGATGTGTTAAAATGACAGCATTTTGGACATAATGCGATAAATAAAATACATTAAGATGAATTTCACTGGTTTTTACTTTCTTAACTATGGCTACGGGAGTATTTAAAATTGCACATGGACTGTACCTATTTCGACTTGTATTTCACTGGTAGTGCCAATCCAGTGCTTTCCCAGCATTCTGTGCGGGCATTTGTGACTGGCTTATCTGCCCTTAAAATCTCTGCTGGGGGGGCGTTTTCCCTCACTCATCTCTGTCACAGTAATAGTAACAACAATAGCAATATAACCAGACCCACCAGGTGACAGACGATGTGCTTTAAGCATTTACATCTATTAACTCACTTAATCCTGACAACAATCCTATGGGGTGGAATTGTAGTGACAATTCCCTTTTTGCAGATGGGGAAACTGAGACCCAAAGAGTTTAACCAGTACTCAGGAATCTGAGGTAATCTGCCCGAGGTCAAGCCCAGCCGCTGGGTGAGTGTCAAATGTGGCACCAGAACCTCTTCAGTCTACAGAGCCCATACGCTCACCCCTATGTTAACTGCCTGTCCTCGGTACTTGCCCCGATACTCAGTCCTGAGCAGGCCATCAGAAAACATGCACCGCATAAACACAAGCTCTCCCACCCTTCAGGGCAGACAGCTAAGCTACAGCAGTTAAAGATCAAGAAAGAAAAGTGTTGGGGGCAGAGGGGAGGGACTAGAGGACAGTGACAGTGCAAGAGTATAAGCGCAAAGCTTACACAGAGACTTTTGTGATAAGTGCCAGCTAACAGAGAGCAAGCTTTCTTTTTTGTGTTTTTAGGATATTGCTGGGAAACACATTTTTCTAGGATTAGAGCCCTAATTTCGTAATCAAGGCAGAAGCCATCCAATTCTGATACCCCAGGATCACTAAGGGATGGGGCACAGAGGGAAAGCCTGGAATACCTGTGAGGCCCAGCCTGACTCACTGCCATTCCCAAAGTTTAACAAGGAACTGATTTGGGTACGGAGCAGGCCCTCATCTACTGTCAAAGAGAATTTTTTAAAGTCAGTAAGGATATTGGACCAACCCCATCTCTATGATGACAACAAAGCTGGCTCAGAAACAGTGTCCAGAACCAAGAATACCAAGAAAAACTTGCCTGGACTACGAGAGCCTCCTCTACCAGTAAACAGAGATTTGCATCGTGGCCCGGGCAAAACAGAACTGAAACTGAAAGAGCAATACTACAAAACTTCTAACATGCCCCTCCCTGAAGCCTTCACTTCTTAACTCAAGTAAGACTCCCACGTCCAGTCTTTCCATACAGCGAGCTCTCCCTGGAGGGGAAGGTTCATAAATAAAGTAGAACCATTAGGCATCTTGGGCTGCAGCTCCACAACAGCCTGCAAGACCCCTTCAGAAGGAGCGACCCGATTTCAGGCAGCCGTGTGCTACTGGACTGTCACAGTTAATTTCGTGTGTCAACATGACTGGGCTAAGGGATTCCCAGACAGCTAGCTGGTAGAACATTATTTCTGGAGCTATCTGTGACACTGTTTCTGGAAGAGATTAACATTCAAAACAGTAGACTGAATGGAGATGGGCCTCACCAGTCACGGTGGGTGGGCAGCATCCCATCCATTGAGGGTCTGAAC
Organism: Carollia perspicillata; assembly: GCA_004027735.1. Classification (NCBI taxonomy): domain Eukaryota; kingdom Metazoa; phylum Chordata; class Mammalia; order Chiroptera; family Phyllostomidae; genus Carollia; species Carollia perspicillata. Next base: position 4,373 of record PVKM010019268.1, on the reverse strand, counting down.
AGAACAAAGAGGTGGAGGAAAGGCAAGCTTGATTTCTCCTGTTTACACTGAAACATTCATCTGCCCCAGCCCTCAGACATCAGCATTCCAGGTTCTCAGATCTTCAACTCGGATAGGGACTTACACCACTGGTGCCATCTGCAAGCCGGAAGACCAGGGAAGCCAGTGGTATGGTTCCTAGCCCAACCTGAAGATCCGAGAACCGGGGGAGCTGACGTTGTGTGAGCCAGCCCCTCACGAAATAAATCTCTCTACACACTGGTACAGATATCCGTATATACCCTACAGGGTCTCTCCAAGAACCCTGACTGACAGAGGAACTTACGGAAGACCCCAAAGCAACTGCTACCTAAAGTGCTCCAGCCGCAGGAACCACCCACCACCTTGCTGAGACGGGGACAATCAAATCAGCCCGGGGCAATGGCCTAATGCTTGAAAGGCAGAAAATAAGAAATACCATCGTGAATTCAGCAGAGAAGCCAGGTGACATGAAGCACAAGTCCAAAGGCTGAGGCCTGGGACTGACAGGAGGTGGAGAAGAGCCCATCGAGAGGGCCCGGAATCCCTTGAGGACAAAGCCCGCGTCCGCCCTTCTTAAACAGTGGGGTGCCTGGTTCCTCTACTACTTGTACCTCCTCCCTGGCCTCAGGCCCAAGCTGTGCTGGCCAACCTACTTCTCTCCCAGTCCTTGGTCAAGATGAGACTTTGGGTGCTGGCTGGTGTGGTTCAGTGGACTGAGTGCAGGCCTCCTGCAAACCAAAGGGTTGCTGGTTGATTCCCAGTCAGGACACATGCCTGGGTTGTGGGCCAGGTCCCCAGTGCGGGCCTCACAAGAGGCTACCACACACTGATGTTTCTCTCCCTCTCTTTCTCCCTCCCTTCCCCTCTCTAAAATACATAGATAAAATCTGTAAAAAGAGACAAAAAAGACGAGACTTTGGTTCCTATGAAGATGGAGATGGTGAATTTTATTCATCTATTCCTGAGAACAGAGGTAAATGGAAGAATTCCACCACCAACCCCACCCTAACCCTCACCAGTCTCTCCTCACCTCCCCAGTGTCTACTAAGTTTAACACTAACGTACCCAGCTTCCTCCCATGCCCCCAACCCCTTTCCAGCTCAGCCTTCTGCTTCTCCTGTACTCACACCTCGTACTCCCTCCCCCCCCCTTCCCCTACTCTTCCGTGCAAAGCCCTCCACTCCAGTGGCCTCCCCTCTCCACACACTGACCTCCCCTTGCTCTCACCTCTTTGAGGAGCAAGTTCTAGCCCATCATGATAGGAGAAGTGCTATTGTGGGTCAACGTGGAACAAGAGCCCGCGAAGGCCACCCGTGAGACGGCTGCGGGAATGCCACAGACACTGAAGTCTGAAAAGTGCTGAGTACTTCATCCCATCCTGAGAGTTACACAGTGCACAGGAATATATTAAAGCCCCTGAGAATCCTGCAGCTAAGAAACTATTCAAATGGGCAAAGGACTTGAATAGACATTTCTCTAAAGAAGATACACAAATGGCAAACAAACACATGAAAAGATGTTCAACATCATTAATCACTGGGAAAATGCAAGTCCAAACCACAATGAGATATCACCTCAGACCCGTTAAGATGTCAGTATCCAAAAAAAAAAAAAAAAAAAACCAGCAAATCACAAGTGTAGCTAAGAGTGGAGAAATTGCTAAGAATGTTGGTGGAAATATAAAATGTAAACAGTATGAAGGTTCCTCAAAAAAACTAAAAATAGAATTACTATATAATCCAGCAATCCCACTTCTGAGTATATACCCGAAAGGATTAAAAACAGGATCTTGGAGCCCTGGCTGGTGCAGCTCAGTGGATTGAGCACAGGCCTACGAACCAAACAAGTGCGGTTTGATTCCCAGTCAGGGCACATGCCTGGGTTGCGGGCCAGTTCCAGGCAGGGGACGCACAAGAGGCAACCATACATTGATGTTTCTCTCCCTCTCTCCTTCCCTTCCCCTCTAAAGATAAATAAATAAAATCTTTAAAAAAATTTTTTAAAAAAACAGGATCTTGGAGAGAATATACCCATGTTCATTGCAGAATTATTCACAAGAGCCAAGAGGTAAGAGCCACCTGTATGTTCAATAACAGATGAATGGATAAAGGAAATGTAGTACCACATGTATAAATATAATGTAGTATTATTCAGCCTTAAAAAAGAAGGAAATCCTGTCATCAGCTACAACCTGGATAACCCTTAAGGACATTATGCTAAATGAAGTAAGCTAGTCCACACACACACACACAAAACCAGTATTTCATGATTCCACTTCTATGAGGTAAGCAGTCAAACTCTCAGAGACTAGAATGTGATTGTGGGGGAGGTGGGAAGTTGTTCAGTGGGTATAGGGTTTTGAGAAAGAAGTTCTAGAGGTCTATTGCACAACTATGTGCAGAGCATTAACACTACTGTACTGTACACTTAAAAAATTAAAGAGGTAAACAATGTTAAGCCAAGAAAGTTCAAGTCTCCAGGCAAGGATCTAGTCTGAATGTTGTGCCCACGTTAGTATTGGCCTGATACTGTGCCAACCATCTGCTCTGGCAACTTTGGGGAGGGGCAGAAAGGAGGCTAGCTACAGGAGACATCTTTGGGAACTGTGCTCAAATACAGAAATACTCTTACCTGCCACGCCCTCCATCATCGTGGGCCCTCATTAGTCACATCTGTGCCATATGCCGTCACACAAACTCTCACTCACTCACTCTCTCTCTATCTCTCTCTCTCTCTCTCTCTCACACACACACACTGTCACACACACACACACACACACTCAAGGGTAAACACCAAGCTCTAGCTCAATCTGGTATCTTGAAAGTAAAAGATAAAAAGATACAAGTGTGGGAACCTGGGTGGCAACATATTTTTACTATCTACCTTGTTGCACGAGAAAGAAACTGGTCTGCAGCAACAGTTGAAACCCTTCCATCACGGTTCTCCTTGAGGGACAGCCACATTCCCACCCTCACCTCCACAAGATGCCAGACCTGAACCCCTGACACTGTACAACTGAGAGCATCACTCACAACCTGGAGCTGTGCCAGGGCAGCCGCCCTGACTCTAAACTCCCTAAACTCCTACGAAGCATGTTTACTGCTCAATATGTCAAGTCGGTTTCAGTTACCTGCAACTGAAGACTTCCAGAACACCACCCATATTGCCCACTGTTGCTTTTCACTTCCCTGGGCTTTTTTTGCTAGGGAACTTGCCACATTGTTTCTGAAAAGCACTCCCAGCTTCCCTGCTTCTCTGCCTTTACTCCTACTAAGCCTCCTGCTGCCTAGAATCCCTCTCCAGCCACCACCACTTATTCAACTCTACCCATCCTTCAAGGTCCAGTTTAAACGCTCCGCTGCCCATGAAGCCCTCCCTCATCCCCCCTCTCACTCTCAAATTTCCACAGCCCTCTGTTCAGATGTTCTGGATGGTGCCTCCACATTTCACCTTGCAATACAGACATGCGTATACATATCTTAACTCCATTACTAAACTGCATGCTTCTCGAGACCAGAACCATTCTCGTCTTTGGGTCATGTAGGATACCTAAAGCAGTGCCTTGCACACGAGCAGAAGCTATTAAAAATATATATGTATAGATGACTCTACAGGAAGAACAGCACTTTGTACTGTTGTCTTATCTCTCTGCTAAACTGTAAGCACAGTGAGGGCAGGAATTCAATCTTCAATTAGTCTCTGTCACCCTACAGTACCATGACCACAAAAAGGTATGCAAACATTTGTGGGCTCGATGGCCTAAAAGAGTAGAGCCTAGAATCTTTTCTTCCTTCCGCCTTTCGGCCCCAGAGCATGAGGTCTCCACCTCTGCAAATCCTACTCTCCCGGATTTAAATCACTAGTGTCCTCAGAGGTAGAGGGCACTTACTGAGCTGCTTTCATTAAAGATGGAGGCTAGGGGGAAAGGACAGTGGTATTCAGAATCAACCGTAAAGCCCGCTAGGGTGGAGATCAATAATGACTTTCTTGATGCCCCCCCCCCCCCAGCTATGCCAGAGGATGGGAAGCTTGGATGGAGACAAGGGAGGAAGGACAGACAATTTTGTTAAGGACAGGTTGTGACCGAGGAGACAGGGTAAAGTGTGTCAGCAACAGAAAGGCCTAGACTTCTGCCCTTCCATTTGTCTGCTAATTCTTCCACCATTTACTGAAGGCTGGCTATAGTCGCTGAAAACGAAGACTCCAGAACCAAATCAACAGGCATTCGGTGGAACCCTGCTGGACTCAGGTCCCTGAGCCAAACCCTGAAGGCCATGTTTAGCTGTGGGTTGACAACTAGAATCTGATCAACACACTGGGTCTAGGGGAGAAAGAATGAAAGGAGAGGAGGG
>PVKM010019267.1:0-24352 GCA_004027735.1 Carollia perspicillata | reverse complement strand
AGAAGTGTTCTTGCCATATCCCTAATCAAAAAGATAAATAAAATCATCACAATTCACTCAAGATTAATTAATTTAGTAACCACTAGGTATAGATGTTTATTAATTGAGATTAGAGTAAGATGCTAAAAATTTAGGAACAAAGCAAATTATACACACACACACCCTATACTGTATTTGAATGTATATGGATGCCAAGGAGAATACTAAAGAAATAATGGTCACTGGAGCATATGTGGCATTTGTAGATTACATATGCTGAAGTTTATTCATTTGTCCCATAAACTTTGCTGTATCCCCCCAAATGAAGTCATACCTAACACTGATTGTGAATTTGCTTTACAAATAACTATCAGAAAAAATACACTAAATATTTTCATTTTTCAAAAGAAGTTGACTTTTTAAAAAGATTTTATTTATTTATTTTTAGAAACAGGGGAAGGGAGTGGGGAAGAGAGAAAAAGAAACACCAGTGTGTGAGAGGAACATTGATTGGCTGCCTTTCACACACTCCCAGATGGGGTCCTGACTGCAACCCAGATATGTGCCCTGATCAGAAATTGAACTGGAAACCTTTTGGTTTATAGGCTGGCACTCAAGCCACTAAGTCACATCAGCCAGGGCTGAATATTTTCTAATACCTTGTTTTTGTGGATAACTGTACACAAAGTGTTTAACCTCTTTTCCTAGGAAGAAATTAATGTCAAATGTTTTACAAGATAATTAGGATAAATGCATTTTCCTAAAGCTTTCATTTTTTTCAAGAGCTGAATCCAAAACTAGTATAATATTAAAATCTCATTTGCTGAGAACAATTAAAATTACTAAAATTTGTGCTATCTTTTGTTTTGATAAAGTTTATCATCAAGATAGATTATAGTTGCTTAGTAAAAATCCAGTTTTGGTAACATTTAGAATGTAGATATTAAGATAGGATTATCATATTTGATTAAACCACTAAGTTCTGAGTTTCTTATGAACAATATCTATTCTTTATAAGGCTTATTACATCACAGTTTTTACCTTGGACGAAGGAAAGGCGAAATGTATTTCACAAATGATTCTCTTTAAAGTGGAAGGCATAAATTACTGTACAAAAGCATACATTGCAGCTTAGAGGCTAAAAAGAATTTTTAATGTGAAACATGAGTAGACCCAGCCTCACTACCATGAAAATGTTTTCTCGATGGACTTTCTTCACTGAATGTAGAAGCACCTTTTAAATACCTGCTGGTAATCTCCATTTGAATATGTCTTAGTACCTCAAACTCAGAGTCTTCAAAATTCTATGTGTACCTGCACATAGTATGTGCTCAAAAATATTTATTGAATGAATAAATGAATGTAGCACCCCAAATCTTCTCCTAAATTTCTTATTATGATATTGCTTTTAAAGTCTCAAAGTCTTAATCATCTTCCCTTTTTCCCCATTATTGATCAGTACAATAGGTCTGCCAGCATTACTTCTGAAGTATCTGGGAACTGCATTTTAGTCACTCAACAAGTATTTACTGAGCAACAGCAATATGGTTTGTGCCACTGTGGAACTTGGCTTTTTAGGGGAAAACCTACAGTCTCACATCAGTTCTCTTGGCACTAATCTAGACCTGCTACTCCTCTCTTCTGGGCTATTACAATCTGTCCTAGCTCATCTCTTGGCACCGAGTGTCTTTCCATCCATCTTCTTTGATTAATCTTCAAAGCATAACATTTACCACCTTTTTGTGCAGTATCTTAAATTACTCCCATTGTCACCAACTCATCTGGAAATCCTTTAGTTTGCTGTACTATAGCCTGGCCCTACCAGCTGTGCTCATTAACTATCTCCTTGTAGTTTAATTTGTAGACCAGCAAGGCTTACACCAGTCTCCCAATGTTACCACTTCCATACCATTTACATTCTTCTCTCCTTGGAGTAATCTTCTCTCCCATGTCTACTTTTTTCAAAATTCTACCCATCTTTCAAAGTCAATTCTGCTACTCTTTACTGATACCTTCAAACAAAAATATTTCCTCTCTTCTCAAAACTCCCATGGAAATTCCTTTGTATTTATCTTGTTGTGCTTATCAGTTTTGATGTTATTGTGGTTTTGGTGTTAACTTGCTTGAGGACATCTTACACATTGTCCCTTCTTCACAGCCACTAGAGTAATATCATGTATGTGACAGACTGAGTAAATGAAGGACTGACCTGGCTAATTACCTGGCAGTATTGCATAAATTGTATAGGGAGATGTGTAGTATAACCTAAAGTAATCTAATCATATCTTAACTATGAAATTTGATTGAACCATTTGAACTTGCATAAATGACATCAAATTTGCTTCATAATAGTGATATTTAAACGAGGCAGAGATTCTTAGCAAAGTGATTAAATTGTGGGCAAGTCAGTTTCTTTGTGCATTAAAGCAATGCATTACTACTTTTTAAGGCATACTAAAAATCAACAAAACTCACATACATGTTGTAATTTAATGCCAAATCAGAGGAACAAGTTGGAATATTTTTGTCTGCTTGGAAATTCCCTAGATAACACACAGCTATTTATAAATACACCTCCAAACTTATAGAACTTGTAATGTTCAGGGCGAAAGTACCTGCTGTGAGTTTGGTAATTCAAAGTCTGCCCTTTGCACCTTTCCAGTTGCACTTAATTTTACAACCTAAAGCTCTTAGATCCTACAAATGCTTTGACAAAAAGCATCTAAGTGGATCATGTTGAGGTAATTGAGTCCGTTGATTTCCAGGCTTGTCCAGAATTTATATGATTTTGAGGAGATGGGATAGTATTGAGTCTGGCTGTGGAAAGATCTGGAACAAGAAAAGTGCTAAAGAAAAAGAAAGGGCCAGGCAGGTCTATCCCTGGGAGCCAGCATCGTGTGTGCCATGGAACATATCTATACTTGTAACTGCTCTCCTGTAAAACTGGATCAGTTCCATTATGTGGTAGACTCTTCCCTGTGGAAGCACATATATGGTTTTTATAACAGACATTTACAACATGTGATTCACTTTGCCTTCTATAAACTGTTTGGCCTAACACGGCTATTTGATCAAGTGAGGGATACTACATTGATTAATAACAATTCATTTCATAGAATGATCCCTTGGTTCTCTTAGAAACATGCTGAGACTAATGCTTATGTCATTGCCAGAATGCTTTCCCGGCCCCTGAAACTGAATCACTCGTTTCTATGAATTTGCTTCCACGCACTGAGGGAAGAGGGTGTGATGAGTGAACTCTCCAAGCAGCCTTCTGCCCAGATGCACAGTGTGTGATGCCAAAACCACATGGTCATCCTGTGGGTAAGTACGTTTGTATTAAACTCATCACATCGTTCTGATGTTTGTTAATTTATTCACTGCTATGTTTCCTTACCAAGACAACTAAAGTGAGCATTAAAAAAAAAGTAAAGGGATTGAAATCTCAAAGGAGCAGATCTTTGCACTTATTTTTGTAACATGAAACTGAGTTGGTTAAATGAATGATTTTTTTTAAAGAGATACTTTTGATCTGGAAAAATAACTGGGAGAAGGCTTCTACACTGAAGGAATTCTGGAGAATATGAAAATCTTTGGAGCCAGTGTCTGGACTCTGCAAGGCAAAGGACTATTCCTGCACTCTCCGGGTTTTTAGACATTCCCAGGAAGCCAACTTGAAAGAGATGCTTCAAGTATTCTAATGGCCGGGAAATAAGAGCCCGTACATTTGTGAGTGCTGCTCCTATCTGTTTCAAATTAGGCAAGGATTCAAGGAACATTTCAATAACTCTGGAGTCCTAGAGTTATAGGTAAATATAATTCCAAGGAATTTAATCTCAAAAAATCCAGGATTCGAAGGAAAACCCATATAAGATCATTGATGAAAGATAACATAAAATTTCAATTCTTGTTGGCTGGCTAAATAAACATATTTTAAAATAAAACTGATATATAATGTTGTTTTCAGTGCTCTTTTGTTTGAGTGTTTGCCCGAGAGCTATTTTGAGTAAGTGTGAGGAGTACTTGATCAGTTAGTGGTGTTTGTCACAGGCAAGCAATAGAGAAATAGGCGTGATTCACCTTTAATGACTTGGTATAGGTCTTGTAAATATCTTTCTTGTTACTCTTTATAATGAAGGCAGAAATATGATTCACATATTTTGTTCTTTAATTTTGTGCAATACCCAAGTGAAGCTCTACAAAGCTACCCAAAATATTAGTTCAGACCAATGAAAGTCTTTGCTCAGCGTATAGCAAATCAGCAGCTAACTGGGATGAAATAATGGAAGTCCCGTGTTCTTTACCATTTCTATAGCCAAATTGGGGACCCAAGGAGAGTTTAGATGGATATTTTACAAAGTAATGGTCTATTCCAAGGCAGAATTTAAAAATCTTTCCACAACATAGAAAATAGTGATACATTAGGCAGTTTCTAATTTTAAGCTCCTAATATCTATAATCATGAATAAATGATATAGAACATGCAGAACATACTTCTCCCTTCACGCCTATCTCAGACTTGAATTATGTTAAATACATGTCTCCATCAAGTTGGAGCCATCAAAAGAGACAGTTTAAATGGTAGTACAAAGTTGGAGATGAGGGGAAGAATCACTGCATGGATGAGCACATTAGTTTATATGATAATTACACTCTTACTAATTTCATGTGTCAAACTGGATTCTTATATTCTGAGAAAAATGTTGAATATAAATTTATGCAAGTGTTTTATTATCAGGTCCAGAGATTCTATTAAATTAAATTTATCCATTATAGAGAGATTTTAGAATAAATAAAATAGATATTTGTTTATTTTTTTATCTTACTTAACCTCATTCCATTTCCTGTTAATGGCACCCTTACTTCTTAAAGGAGAACCACTCTACTCATACCCTCAGTTCATGTGGTCCAGGGTAATGAACCCAGGTTCATGTTCATGACCAAGGTCCAAATAATCAGTCACAGAGATTTTCTGAGTTACATATATGACTTAACCTGGGCCTGTAAAGGCCATCCATAGGGCATCTGTTTTAACTATTATGAAAGGGACATTTTCATTCTATTGTGGTTTCTAAGTCTAATTTGCTTGTGGTCATTTTATGGGGAGAGAAGGGAAAAGAGGAATTGAGAATTGGAGACAGATCCTAATGACATTCTTTGAGTAACTGGCTTGCACAATTCACAAGTCAGTTTCATCCTTGTTGTACTTATCATCTCTGTGTCAACAAATTCTTTTTTAACTTAAGCTAGCTTGAGTTGGTTTTCTGTCATTTACAATAGAAAGACCTGATTAACAAATGCCCAAAGCTCTGTAATTCTGTAAAAGGTTGTTATAGAACTCACTTTAGACTTTGATTAATAATTCAAACCCACAGAGAGCTTAGACTTCCAGGTATTCTTACTGTCATACTCATATTTGGAACATGCAGTATGTTTTTACACACATTACCTATTCGTCTGTTTCAAATTAGGACGACAACTTACAGCCAGATTGGTTTGATATGTTAAAAGATTATGGTATTTATAGTGACTTTTAGTTAAGACTAGAATGATCACATGACTGTAGTTGAAAGGCTTGTGATAGAGGTTGGATTTTGGCATTATTATGATGATATGACTAGAGAATCATAGTGTCCAAAATCTGCCCTGATGGTCATCTATTCTCCCCTCAATTTTTAAAAATTATTATTATTATTTTTTTATTCATTGATGGACAGGGGGGAGAGAGAGAAACATTGACTTGCTGTTCCACTCACCTATGCATTTGTTGGCAACCTCCTGCATGTGCCCTGACTAGAAATTGAACTCGCAGCCCCAGCCCATCAGGGCGATGCTCCAACTAACTGACCCACCTGCCTGGGCCCCTTGGACTTTTGAAATATAGGAACTATGCATTAGAAATGACAAAACTGGCAATCAAAATGAAAGTTTATTATCAAGAATTTCCAGTTGAAAGGCCCTTTAATACACTGAGTTGGAGCACAACCTTCATAAATCTAATCTGGTACAATAAAATATGTCTGTAAAGTAAAAGAAAAAAAGTCTGGATATTCGGAGATGACCCTCACCTAACTGATGATGCAGTGGGAATAAGAAGGAGCAAAAATGTTGAAGAATGGCAAATAAAATAAAAAATACCACACCCTAGGGTGCTGACTAGAAGACACAATTTCCTCAACTATTATCGTATCATAGCCAATAAATGTCTGGACTCTGACCCATCAGGTTATAGCTCCACCATCCTTGGGAGAAAGTATAACTATTAGGAAAGTGGGCAAAAGTGCGTTTGGGATAAGAATAGGGAAAGGACATTTCCCTTTCCAGTATAATGTAAAGTCAAAATACTGCTTTCCACAGTGGCTACACCAATCTGTCTTCCCACCAACAGTGCACTAGCATTCCCTTTTCCCCACAACCTCATCAGCACTTGTTTGTTGGCTTATTAATGATGACCATTCTGGCAGGTGTGAGGTGATATCTCATTGTGGTTTTAATTTGCATCTCTCTGATGGCTAGTTATGCTGAGCATCCTTTCATTTGTCTCTGGGCCCTCTGTGTGTCCCTCCTTGGAGAAGTGTCTATTGAGATCCTTTGCCCATTTTTTAATTGGATTGTTTGTATTCCTGGTATTGAGTCGGATGAGTTCTTTATATATTTCGAAGACTAAACCCTTGTCCGAGGTATCATTGGCAAATATGTTCTCCAATGTGGTCAGTTCCATTTTCATTTTGATGTCGGTTTCTTTGGCCATGTAGAAGCTTTTTAATTTGATGAGTCCCATTTTCATACTTTTCTTTATTTTTTAAATTTATTTCCCTTGCCCTGGGAGACAAATTGGCAAAAATGTTGCTGTGTGGAATATCTGAAATTTTACTGCCTATGTTATCCTCTAGGATTTTTATAGTGTTACAACTTTTGACCCAGCAATTTCACTGCTGGAAATATACTTTAAGAATCCAGAATCACCAATTCAAAAGAACTTAGGCACCCCAATGTTCATAAGCAGCATTGTTTACAATAGCCAAGTGTTGGTAACAGCCTAGGTGCCCATCCGTAAATGAGTGGATCAAAAACCTGTGGTACATTTGTACAATGGAATACTATGCAGCAGAAAGAAAGAAGGAACTACTACTTTTTGCAACATCTTGGAGGGAACTGGAGAGCATTATGCTAAGTGAAATAAGTCAGTCAGTGAAAGACAAATACCATATGATCTCACCTATAAGAGGAATCTAAAGAACAAAATAAACTAATGAGCAAAATAGAACCAGAGGCATGGAAACATGAAACAGACTGACAGGGGCCAGAGGAAGAGGGGGAGGGAGATAATAGTGGAAAGAAGGGGAAGGGACTAGTCAAAGAACATGTATGAATGACCTATGGATGTCAGTGTGGGGATTGACTGTGGGAGAGGCGGTGGGCTGGTGGAGGAGGGCAAAGGGGAAAATATTGTGACAACTGTAATAGAATGACAATAAGAATTAAAAAAAAAGAGAAAACACTTGTTCAACCTAAAGTTTAAAAGCAATCCCATTAATTATAAAATACTTTTCCTCAGTTCTAAAATTATCTGCTAGTGCTAAGACAAGTTAGAACAGCATCATCACTGTTTGAAACTAAAAAAAATTTAATGTCACTGTATCTAATTCACTGTTAAGTCAATAAAAGTTTTTAGAATTATCAAAAAAAGTACTATGTACAGTAGACAAAGGAAGTTAATTATTTGAAACATCAGTTGTTTATGGATCTTTACTGGAGTTTGTCTCCTGGCTTTGCCCCAGGAGTAATCCTTTCCTGGTTGCCACTAACTGTGCTGGACCCCCAGCTGCTACTGTTTCCCAGAGAGAGTGCCCGTCACCCTTAACATTAATTATTCTCCATGTTTGTGACTATACCCCATCAGGTCATCACTCAGCAGCTACTTGAAAGTCATTCTACCATTTGGTTTTCAAATGCCGGCAATATAGCACAGTTGTATCACTAGGTAGCTTCAGTATATCATCTTTTATTTCCCTTCCTGGTGGTTTGTGATTTCAATCTATCAGTTAATCATTAATAAAGGTGTGGCTGCTGGTGGTAATGATACAATATAAGAAATAAATATGATTTCAGTATCTATGGACTTACATTTAGTTGATGAAATTTATGAGTCTCTATTCTCCTCAGCCCTGTGTTACCCCTATATCTTCCATTGTATTGGGAGAAATGAGCATTTTGATAAACGTAGTGAAGAAGCCTCTTAAGAATTTCCATCTTAGCCCAGCTGGAGCAGATAGCTCATGGGGAAAAGATCTAGTGCACTGTGAGACTTTAAATAGCATTGTGTGATATGGTTAGTCACACGCCTGAGACCTGGAATGCTTTTGATGAAGCTTGTAATTATAGTTCAAGATAATTTTGTTCATACAACTATCGCCTTATTAGGTGTCATAGACTGTGGTTAAAATTATTAATTAAATTGCTAGTTATAGGACCTGTACATATATTATTACATTTTTTCCTTTTGATAACTTGTTGGTTATACATTCTTTCACTATCCTTTTAGTGGTCCTGATGTGAGAGATTATAACACACATTTCTCACTTATTGTGGTCTAATACGAATGATTGATTTTAGCACTTCCCTGAAAATACTGGAATTTTATGGTGCTACATTTACCCATTACCTCCATTCATGTTACTTTTGTTATGCCTTTAATTATACATGTAATTTCAACCCGGAAGGCATAACTACTATCAAATTAGTATTCACTTATATTTACACAAATATTTACCCATCATTTATATCTCATTCTTCATTTCTTCAGCATTTTGCTGATAATTTTTCTTCTGCCTAAAGATGCCCCTCTCTAATTTCTTTTAGTGGATGTCTTATGGATATATATATATATATCCATATATATATATATATATACATATACATATGTATATATGTATATATATATATATATATACACTCAGTTTTTATTTACTTCAATAATGCCTTTATTTCACCTTCATTTCTAGAGGATATTTTCACAAAGATTTAGAGATTGGTATTTATTTTCTTTCAGCACTTAAAAAAAGCTTTTCATTGTCTTTGGCTTCTATTATGTATGTGAGAAATTCTCTTTTAGCTTTATTTGTGCTCCTTTGAATTGATACATCACTAATGACTTTAGTTCTTGAATATTCTAACATTAGGTGATGAGCTATTATGTTTTTAAAAATTCTATTAATTTCAATGAGATGTTATAACAAAATCCATTTCAACCCAAGATACTCAAATTGAACAAAGGAAAAAGATTTGTGGAGTAATAAATCAAAACTGAAAGTAAATAAATACAATAAAGGAAGTTTTACTGTACCCACTAAAAGAAAAAGAGGTGATAGGAAATAGTGGAGGGGTATAACAAAATAATTCTTTAGAAGCTACATTTCTTCTCTACCAAATTTTATCGCCAAATTTTCAACTTTTTTGAACTTCTTTGTGCACTGATATTCACACTGCACTTAATCAGAAGTGTATAGCCTTGAGGATAGCTTTAGTAGAAACTAAACATTAAACATGGGAGAGGGTTAAAACACAGAGACAGAGCACATAATACAACACATTGAACAATGGTGGAAGATACTACTTCAGAAGAATTGTCGAAAATGCTACCTCTCCAACCTTTTCACTTGATGTACCTTTGTAAAAAATGTATTTTTGGGATTGTTTAAACATGGTGTACAATACTTATTTTTCTACATGTCAGTCTTTGAATGGAGAGAGTTGTGTTGGATAATTTGGTGACTGTGTTTTTCCATGAAATCATATTGACATATTTATTATAGAATAACTATTTAGTATCAATCGTGTCCTTCAAAAAGATACGTTGAAACTCTGGAACCACAGTACATGACCTTATTTGGAAATAGGGTAACTGCAAGAGATAATTAAGACGAAGTCATACTGGAGTAGGATGGACCCCTAATTCAGTATGGCTGGTCTCCTCATGAGAAGAGGGGGGGAGACACCCGGAGAAGGTGGCCATGTGATGACAATGACCCAAATTGGAGTGATGCATCTATATGCCAAGAAATGTCAAAGATTGCAGATAAGCACCAGAGGCTGAAAGTAACAAGATCCTGCTGGTAACTTGATTTCAGACTTACAGCCTCCATCGTTTTAAGATGCCTAGTTTCTGGTAACTTGTTACAACATTTTTAGGAAACTAATACTGCGTGATTTTTTGTTCTTTTAGATTTGAGTCATTGTTTGTTTATTTATTTATTTATTATTGACACTCTTACAGGTGTCCCTATCCCCCCGCCCCCCCCGGGTCCACTTTACACAGTGCTATTGCTCGGGGCAAAGTGTGGAGGGAGCATGGCTGAGAGATCATGTTTGATTTCCACTTCAAAATAAATTGTGTGAGTGTATATGAAACTGAATGTGTGTTATCTCTATCTACAGGTGTTTGGGGGAGAATGTGTGTATTTCCATGGAATGATTGATAGTGATTTTCCTGCCAGTCTTGGTGAATTTGTTTTAATTTGGTTTTCCTTACTTCAGAAGTATGACATTATTTGTGCCCTCAGTATTCTGACACAGCTCATACTTGTCTCAAATGGAATTGTAAAATAATTTTATCAGTCCAAAAATACATTTGGATGCCTGGGAAACTTTCTGTTCTGAATCTAGTCAGACTAGCATCCAAGGACATCATAAAAAAGAATCCTGTATTGGTTGGGAGGTTATAACATTTTTTTGAATTTACAGTTGTATCTTAGTATCTAGGAAAGGACCAAGCACAAAACAGGAGTGGTGTATATATATGCTGAATTAGTGGGTGAACGGATAGGTGGATTAAAGTGACCTCTGGTGTGGATATTAGATGAATATATGGATGAACTAAAAGGTTATTAGATTATAATTTATATGGATGCTGCCTCAAGAAAGTTATCTATTTCTACAAAAGATTTAGAGAAATCAATGCTTCAACCTATTCATTTCGCTTGCAGCAATAGTTCTTACTGATGCTACAAAACTTAATCTAATTGCTAGTGCAGCCTCGGATAGGAGGCGCCTTACTCAGAACTCATTGGGAACTTGGAGCTCCTCTAATTTTGTCCCTTGTCTCAGCGCTCAGTTGCTGACTGCTTCCCTTTTTTGTTCAGCCACCACTGCACCATTGTCATCGGGATTATGTGGTCCTTTTCCTCACTCGAATAGTTGTGTGTGGGCTTTTTGTTTCCGAGGGTCTACAGCATAAGGTGGAAACATTTCCTCATTTTGTTCTTTTTGTGCCCTTTAAAAATTAAAACAAAAACTCAAATGTGCTAAAAAAGATAAACTTTTCAGTCATTGTTCCTTCAGAGATAATATTCGAGGATGGTTGATCATGCCATTAATGCATGTTCCTTTTCTGTCTTCAATTTCTAGTTTGCTCTCTCTCCTGAGAGAAGTGTGGTTCATCTTTATGCTCTTTGCAGCATAACTGCTTTCAGCGTTATTCATTTAAATTAAACAAGGTGTAGTGAAAAAGACACTGGTTTGGAAATTCCGGCTGGAGTCAGGTAACTTGTCCTTTGGTTTAACCTGATGGACCCAAAGGTCCATTCTATCTTAAACATTCTCTGAGTCCACCATACGCTAGACACATTATGCCTGCAATTTCAGACAATTTTAAAACAAACTTGGGCATAATATATTTTGAGCTAAAAATAGTTTTCTAATATTAGGGGATTTTTTACACTGCATGTATTTAGCTTTTGAAAAACTGGTTCAGATTTGCACATTAGAAGCTGTACTTTGCAGCATTCATGTTTCCTGTTTTGAGTAAACACCTCTATTTTAGAAAATACTTTGCTAAATATTTTCCATTTGTTTTAACAAAAGTATGTCACCCTTTGAATTTCTCTGGATAATGTGAGAAAACAACATTTGTTCCATTATAGTTATTACTTTTTTTTCTTTTTGTTACAACTGGAGTCTGGGCTGGTGGGGATAAGGTGGGTAGAGTTTGTACTCATGCATGCTCATGCTTACAGCCAGAGAAGAAAATAATTATGGAAAATTTTCTTTTTCATAAAACACTTTAAAAAATCCATTTTCTTACCTATTCTGAAATCATTCCAGCAATACTCTTGAAAATTAGTCATCCAAGTTTGACTGAACATTTAACCAGAGGATGTGTTTTAAGGCTCCATTTTCATTTTAGAAAACTTTGTTAGAAACTCTTCCCTACCCTTACATTGAGCTGAAATCTCCCTCTTTTGAACTTCTATACTTTGTTTTTAGTTCTGAAATTTGGGGCTTTCCAAAATAAATTTGATCTCACTTTTATATGCTACCTTTAAACAATAAAGCCTTTAATGTCTCTTCTTTCTACTTTTTCAAGAGTAAATATCTTTAACTTCTTACCATTTGGTTGTCCTTTGGAGACATTTCAATTTGTCTATGTCTTTTAAAAAATAGAGAAATAATTAAGAACTGTTTCTTAATCTTGACACTGTGTAGGCAGTTCCTGACTCATGAATATTTGACTTATATGACAGAAACCTTGTATGAGTAGTGGGGAAACCCAAGTGAAGAACCCCTATTTTCTTAGGAGGAAATATTATTTTCAGGTTCAAAGTACTAGGAAAATGACTCTTTCAGGCTCTTGCCAAAATCTGAGGTCTTTTCTCTAGACCGAACCTATGGTTTTCAATACTACAAAAACAAATCAAAGAAAACCGCCACCACCACCAACAACAACAAAAATAAGGCAGAAATTTCAGGCAGTCCTTCAAAGACAAAGATGTGTAACATCTTTGCTTGTGAAATCTTCTAATGTTTTCTGTGTCCGAGCCACCCCGGACCTCCTAGACTTTTGGGAAGTGGACAGAGCTCTATTAAACCATAGCCGAGGGGTGTCTGCTCCACCAGGATTCTGACCTTCGATACGCTTTTCTGGAGCAGATAACATTCGTGTGCTGATATCAAATTAGAACTCTAGGACTTCGTTTAAGAAAGAGTAGCAGTAATGAATAGAATTTATTATTAACACTATTCAGATGTCCCCTATTTCCCCCTGGGTTCACTTTACACAGTACCATTGCTCTGGGGAAAGAGTGGAGGGAGCATGGCTGAGAGATCATGTTTGATTTTCACTTCAGAATAAATTGTGCATGTGTATATGAAACCGAGTGTGTTTTATCTCCATCTACAGGTGTTTGGGGGAGGGTGTGTGTGTTTCCATGGAATGACTGATAGTGATTTTCCTGCCTGTCTTGGTGCATTCGCTTTAATTTGGTTTAGCAAAATTTTGGATACAGGTTTCTGTTACAAACTGTTTAAACATTGAATATTGATGTTTTTGTTGACTAAGATAGCTTTGGCCTTTCCCTAAGCTCGACTAAACTTTGGACAGGTGTCTTCCTGACTATAGGCCCTGATCTCCCTTTTCTTAGAGCATTCACAGGAGGTCTTCAAATAACAATTTCGTTCAACTCTGTTCCATTATAATGTTGATGAGGTCATAGCTAACAACCATCAGCCATAATCTGTTACTTCTATCTTTTTTTTTATGGCAAGGTAGAAAATTATGTAACATATGGTGATAGCAGAGGGATTTAGGGCCATAAAAGGGATTTGACGAAGGGACTCCCTGAACACAAATTCAGGGAGAAGGTGTACAATTTCTTTCTTCTGTGCAAATATAGTTAATACATTCATTGGTAGCAGGAACTCTGGGAACATTTCACCTTTGACACTTTCCTGGCATGCCCTACTGGAACCAGGCTTGATTTTTGTGTTAAAAGGATTTATAATTGTAGCTGGTTTTGGCCTCAGATGGAATCAAATGGGATTAAGACATGGTTGGGCATGTCTAGCACACTTGAGGATCAGACCTGCCAGGGGCCTCTTCGTCTGAGGACTGAGGGTGAATGTGAGGGAGGGTGTGGTGAGCGAGGGAGTAGCCCAACTTGATGGATGTGTCTTTTTCCCTTTGATGTAGCCTACATCATTCCTCTCATCACTTCACATCATATCTTCCACTCCTGTCACCCTCAGCTCTAAGTGGACTATGGAAATGCTTCCAAACTGACCTCCATGCTTTCTCTCTTGTGTCCCTGCAGTTTATATTCCACTCTTCCACTCTCAACATGTTCCAAATAAAATCCAAAGTAATCTCCAGGGCTTGCAAGGCTTTGGTGACCAGCCCTTCTTGGACATCATTTTCTACACTTGTCCTCTCCCTTCTGACTGTCTAGCTGCCAGACCTTCTTGCATTATCTTCCTACCCAGTTTAGCTACGGCCCTTGCACTGCTGTTCTCTCTGATTGGAATGCTTCTCCCCAGGTATCTGCCTTGCTTCTACCCACTCAATGTGCAATTTTTCTGCACAAATATCATCTCTTTAGACCTTCTCTAAGGGTGCACCCAGTTATTCTCCCTTTTTTCTGTTTTTTAAAAAAATCTTTCATAGCACTTCTCCATATCTGAAGTTATACAATACTTATCTGTTTATTGCCCACCCCCCATTAGTCTGTAAACATGATGAGGCCAAGAACTCTGTCTTATCACTGCATTAGAAGTACCCAGAAATGGTGCCTGGCATTTAGCAGCAGGTGATGCGTATAATATTCATGTGCTGAACAAATGAACACATTTATACTTAGAGGCTGATGAGGCCTCTGTGAAGACTAGAGTTACACAAATCGAGACTAATTGCGCACATCTGCATGTTTGGTATGCTCCCTCAGATAGATTACATCATGGATTACAGCAGTGGATGTGTGATTGACAGAAGCTCTGAATTAAATATATGACATTTTATACTCTAGTTTCTCTTCAGATCTTATAAACCTTTGGCCTTTAAATATATGACATTTTATGGGAAAATGCATTTTGAGTTCCAAATAAATGGCTTACATGTGATGTTTTGGAACATGATACATTTAAGTTGGGCATAACTTGGCATTCTATAAATGCAGCCAAACATTTTAATAATATATTTCACTAATGTCACTAGGAGAAATGCTATCTTCCCTTGTAACCACAGAACCCAATTGGAGAACATGATAGGAGTTTCTTTACAGTAACGTTACTCAAAATGTTTAGCAAAATTGTTTATTTGGAGTAGTATCTCTAGCCATGCTTTAAGGATGTGAGGGAAAGGGCTGAATTTTTCTGCCATCTTCGAGAATAACTGGCAAGAGGTAGGATGAGTGTCAGTCCTAGGAAATAAACAGTACTCCGTTTCATCTGAGAAAGCGTGTCCAGTCAGAACAGAAGGGGAGGTCCAGTGGGGATAGCTGGAATTAAGTGAAAGCTACAATGTGGTGGGTATGCAGGGGCCCATGTTTTACTTAGACACGTTACTAAAACCGTGGCAATCTCGATTACAAATCCTATCTACATGCAAGATAGGATATAGATTATGTAGTTTTTGCTGTGGTCAACAATATCTTAGGCATTGCAGCAGGCTTCTGGAGGAAGGAAGAGACATTTACTGAGTACTCACTGGGCCAGCTACTGGTGCTATACATGCATTGTGTCATTAAAGAACAGACTGAAAGTGACCAGAGGGGAGGGGGGAGGAGTCTGATGGTGGAAAGAAGGGAGAGAGACTAGACAAAGAACATGTGTGAAAGACCCATGGACATGGACAGCAGTGTGGGATGTTATACATCCCAGGGAATTGACTGTGGAAGCACAGGGGAATGGGCAGAGGAGGGCAAAGGGGAAAAATTGGGACAACTTTAATAGAATAACAATAAAAAATGACAATAAAAAAAAGCTCCTAGTAACTCTACAAGGTGGGTCCTTGAATTATCTCCATTTCATAGATGAGGGGCTGGGGCTTAGCCTGGATAAGCAGCACAGTAAGAATATTGTGCAGGAATACTAATCCAGGGCCGTCTGACTCAGAAGTCAATTCCGTCTTCTGTGGTATTCTGTGATTATAGCTGCATAAGACTGGGAAATAAATGATCGATGGCATAGACTCTGAGGGCAGCATTTCTGAAAGTTGCCTACATTCTTGAATTTTTCTGGAAAGCTCTTGAAGTCATTGTTAGGGATTTAAGGCCAAATTGGAAGGAATTGCAAGCTAAGGATAAAGTGCATATAAACTCTCAGGTCTTAGAGTTTCTACATAACATCTTTTTGTCAGCATTTATTCTTCTATAAGAACATATATACCAAAGAGAACAATTGAAATTACTAGTTCTTTTGAATATCCATACAGATGAATTCATAGCCAGTCATTAAATCATAATCTCTGCTTGAGTTTCTAAGTTCTTATCAGTTTGATTTCTTATTTGTTTTATCAAATAATGGATACCTGCAGCAATGAATCCAACACAGGAAAATGGGAGCAAAATGGGTGAAGGGATGCTATATGTAAATACCATAATAATTTAAAAATTATCCATATTTCTGAGACCAGAGAGGTTTGTGGGTCCTTCAGGAAATGATAGTGAGAAAATTCTGCTTTGGGCATGAGGCCCTATGGGGAACAGCTTTACTTTCATTCTTGTTATTTCCATAAGAAATCCAATTTGAGGCTTTTGGTCTAAGATATGGAGGCCTCAGATGCTGTACCTTGCCCTGCTCCTAGAGTCTCATATTATTTACTCTGTTCAAGTTATTTAAGTTTAAAAAACAATCTGTTTAGAGAGAGATTTGACTTTCTGCCTGCACAGAAGAGTTTATACGGGCATGTGTTGTGATTTGCTCACACCAGACTTCTCCTCATCCCTCACAGCAAAATCTTTACTCATGAAGCTCCCAAAGAGAGTCTTAGCGATGGGAGTTGTATGCGATGAAGGAGTTCGTTGGGGGAGTTTGTACTCGCAGGGGTCAGGGAAGTCGGTTTTTCTTTCTTCAGCGTGCTTTCCTGTATTCCTCGTATCAACTAAATCATACTATGATTTGTAAGCCATTAATGTGCTAGGAAAGTATTGATATATTTTCTCCATTAATTGTTTTAAAAAAACAAACCATAATTGCTAACCCTTACATAGATTAACCAGCAATTCCCACCTGTGCAGCTCATAGTCATCTGTCTTGCTTTTGTAGGGTCAGGTCCTATAGAAATACAATTGGGTTGATAATCACAAAAGGAGAGATAAAACTGCAGGGTTGATTGCTTTCCCATCAGTTTATGTGTATGTTTAATTTGCATTTTCAGGTGTGAAATGCACTGTGATCTCTGTACTATGGATAATTATGACGAGAAAGCAAGTGCCTGTCAAAATGGTGAGAAGTATTTAACATGCAATATATATTTATTCCATAGACTCAATTCTAGAGAAAAACATCTGACAGGCAGTCAAACAATTTTAATGTAAAATATAATGCAACAAGGATGCCATATTTTAGTACAAATTCACTAGATTAGTAAAGCAAAATGTCCTGAGTCTGAAAAAATAAAATGAGTTGCATAACACAGGGTACTTTGCAGTAATTCTTAGGCTATCAGTTCTGTTACTTTGCAATTTGAATTTTATTTAGTTAATAAAAAATAATATAAGTCCATTTCCTGTTTTTTCCTGGTTGATTACATAAAAATATAATGATAAGTTTCATTTATTAGAAAAATGAACAGAATATAACTTCAATAAAAAATTTCTGATTTGTAAGATACCTTTAATTTTTTCTTTAATATTTTTTGCTTGTGTTTATATCATGGGCCTTAAGAGAAAGTTCCACGTATTTGGTTTTAATCCATTTTATTTTACTTTATTAATTTATTTACACCTCAGTTTATCCTGCAGATAATATGTGATGGTTTATAATATAAATTAAAAATTAAAAAGAAGAGGTGGTGCATGTGAATATAATAGCCATGACCAGATAAAAAATAGAGAGACAGGTGAGAAAACTAGACTTTGTTAAAATGAGACTAAAAATGCAGGCCACAAGGCTTATGTAATTTTTGTGGCTAAATTTCAAATTTGATTCTAAATTCCTAGCAGGAAAAAAGTGAAATATGGTGAGTTATACAGCTGTCTGAATTAAGAAAGAAAACCTGTTAATTGCATGTAGAGTATTTTAAGTCATAAGTAATGGAAAACCCAACTGAAACTGGTCATCAAGGGATTAAAAATATCCATATGTCGGTGGGAGTCAGGCCTGGTTTAACGAGAACTTGATCTGATTGGCTAGTTAGTATGGCATTTTCATCCTTTTTGAGTTGATTTCATCTCAGTCTTGTCACAAGATCCTGCAGCAGCACTAGGCTGACATCCATGTACAACTACATGCATGGGTTGTTATGCCAGCGTTGCTCTTAACACAGGGACTTGCCATGTTTTTCTGTAAACTTCCCTTCACATCTCACTAACCGAATCATTTGATGAGTAACCTACGACCAAAGGAACGCTGTGAGATGATTGAGTTTAGGCATAGTTTTCTAATAAGGAAACTAGATTAGGTTGGAATATTTAGGGACTCCCTGAAACTGTATGATCAATTTTGCCTCCAACTCATGAGCTATAAGGTTTAGGGATGGATACCTGAACAAATATTAGAAATTAGGTAGGGGAAACAGGTGCAAATAACATTGTTTTCTATACAAGTTACCCCAGGGAATTTAACTCTGTTTATTACATAGGAATTTAACATTCTGGATTCATTTATTGGTTACAAAAGTCCATTTTGTATTTGCATTCAGAGGCAGTAATGATATTCAGAAGATTTTAATGTTAAGTAAGGATATATTATAAAATGATCCTATAATAACTATATCTCCTTTGTGGAGTCTGATGAAGATAGTTGACTTCATAGAAATTTTACATGACAGGCTGATGTGGTTAAAAGTTTTCAATATAAATTGTGCAGTTTTGCCCAATTCTTTTCCTATTTTTCACTACATTTTCATAATATCTGTCTAAACAGAAATAAAAATCATCGTCTGTCAATCAAAGTATGTTGATTTGAGAAGCTTTTCTCAATATAGGAGAATAGTTTTTTGGGGAGGCGGGTGGAGGAACAAATTTGAACAGCAGAGTAATCACTGTAGTGCTAGGGCTAAAAGTTTTGATTTAAAGACATGTCCCAGGGTCAAAGGTGCTGTTACTTCAGGGGTTAAGATCTTAGATAATGATGTGCCTGACTATCGTGTTCACACACACGCATACTCTTCCCAGTAATATGAACCCGAGGAAACTTATTTCCAAGTATTATTTTTTTCTCTGAGAATCTATGGGATTTTAAATCATTTGACTGCTACTGCCTAGATATGAAATACAAAATCAACATTGGAAAAATATTTTAAAATTTAAATAAGACATAAGGATGAATTGTTGATAATAAATATTCAGTTTTGCTTTTCTGAATTTGATGATACTACCTTGTCCTCCTCCCTCCCAGTCTTTGAGGACAGCTTCTACATGTAGACAATGGCTTCTAATTTTCTGGCTCTGCTTTGCTTCAAGATCATTTTTTTCTTTGTAAACAGTAGTCTTGGCAGGTAAATCAATTCCCGTAAGTACAGTCTTCTGAAATGAAGTGGGTTCAGTGTCCTCTCTGGGGGCAGCACTAGCCAGTATTTTATTATCTCTTCCAAATCATGACATTCAATGAAGTGTGGAACTGATAAAAGATGAATTTACTTTAAAGTCCAAGAGAGAAAACATAACAGAAAATGAGAAGTTTCATCATAAATGCATCAATGAAGTTGCCCAGGGAGACTTGGTGATGGTGAAACTATCTCATAGCCACAGAAATTGCATCTCACCTTATTCATGACTGATGCTCTAATGGAATCTCAGACTATCTCAGCAAACTGTCTGTTCCAGCTTCACTTTCCCTTTCAGGTACAAAGCAGTGTTTCTGGTTTGACCCATTGTCTCAAACTAGGCAGAGAGTTTCTTTGGCATTGGCCCAAAGGACAGTAGGGAAGTGATCTAGCTAAAATTACATATTGATCTCCCCTTCAACCATCATCCTTTCCACTTAAATTATCCTGCTATTCCCTAAGGGATGACTGCAAGTTTTCAAAACCTGCTCAACCTAGCTCTTTGGTGATAATTTTTTCTCTTACAGTCTTCTGATTTAGAGTCTGATACATTTAAATAGCTGTTATTTTCACAAAAGAATAACAATTTTAGAGCAGTATAAGCATAGACTATTAGGTAAAAAACAATTCTGGAAGCAGGGCAAATTAAATATTTGCTGATGTAAATCTAGGAAAAATTTTACTACCATGGGAAAATTGAATTTTCTTTCTTCTTATTCTTTTTACCTAACATGGTTCCCCTACTGTCACTTTTCCATATTTCTGAAAAATTCTCCTTCTTTAATAATGTTTACTAATTTTTAAACCTCTTGAGGTAGGAAGAAATGTTTATGCTTGTCTTCTTTTTTAACTTCAGATGCATAGATTTGAATTAACCATGGCACAGGTGGGTTTATGGCACAGTTTCATTAGTCCATGAAAGGTCCTTCCCTTATTGATAAAGTAGGTGTTCAATGAATAGTGTGCACCAATTGATTAAAGTCTTACTATTTCAGAAACTTCTTCAATGTGGTATATGGGTAAGAGGATTGAAAATTGATCAGAATTATTACCTTTAGCACACATAGGAGAGGTTTTTGACAGTTTCTTAGTCAAAACTGGCTTCTAACATGAGAACTTTGTGTCTTTTTTATATTTTATTTTATATAGTATGAATGTTAAAGGGCATATTACTGAGCTCTAGGTATGAACCATAAAGGGCATATGGTTCAACTTTTGCAGTTGTATAATAAACTTACTAACTACTTTTTGCATTATTATAAATAAATGCCTGATCTAGTGAACCCTATTAACCTCTTCTAGTCAGCATTCAAATGTTTGAAAAATGTATAATCAGGAAGTTTCATCCTTCACAGACATCTGTCTTAACGAGGTTCAATTCTGCACTCAACAAGTTGAATAGACCATTACTAAATCTTGTTTGATTGTGTGCTGGATATTTCACCATTCACTGCGTAAGCAAGCTCTTGCAATCAGGGTTAGAAAGCAGTTTTAAATGCCACTCAGGGAAGCAACCAGAGCATACTGTGAGGTTTGCTACGAAGAGACAACATACATATCAGGCTGAAGTGGTACAGAGTTTATTTACAGGAAGAGGAGAGAAAGGCAACACAATCCAGCCCCTTGCAATGTGTCAGTACTCCATGACTAGTGGATCCACTTTGCAGCCAGCCAATGCAGACAATATAGCTGTCCACACCCCACTTTTTGCTGCAGGAAAGGTGCCTTCACCCCTCCTCTGTGGGGTCTGAAATACAGAAAGAAGAAGAACCTGAGGACTATTGGCACATGTACTTAATAGAACAAGAAATGCACAGTAGGTCTGAAACCGGAAAAAACACCTCCTCAGGAGGTGGTACACCCAGTACAGGCTGTAATGACTCACTTTGGTGAGGAAGTGTTCTAGGCCCAAGGTCTGTTCTTACGTGGCTGAGTGGGGGTTGAAAGTCTACATGTATGAGACTGCATTTCCCAACACTTGATGACAATGAAATGTTTTTACTGTAAATGGATTCACTCATATATAATTTGGAAAAAAATACTCCCTTAGCAGTGCTGTTGATTTGACTGGCATACAAGTTTCTAGAACAGTGTTTCTTCTATGTGTTTGACTGTGGTGATAAGTAAAAAATGCAATAACAAAAGCTTTGGAAACAACACTTTCCATTATTAAGTGCAATGCCCTCTAAAATTTTTTGGTTTGCTTCTATTTTATTACAGTAGAGAATCAATCCATTTAATTGATTTCATTGAGTCCAAACTAGTATTGAAAAAATGCTATTTTAGGAAATGGGCCATTTCGAAACAATAAAGTTTGTAAGAGCATTCAGGGCTTTGAAGAACAATGGGGATGGGTGACAAAATACATTTTCCTGTGCGTTTCAAGTTCCATATATTTTTTTCTCTTTATCTAAATGGCCAAAGTAAGGTCTTTGGGCATGTTGTTTGCTCTGCTCAGGATGCAATCTTCCATGCCATTCTCCTGCTTCTCTCTCTACATAGTTAATTTTTTAAAAAAGATTTTATTTATTTTTAGAGAGAAGGGAAGGGAGGGAGAAAGAGAGGGAGAGAAATATCAAAGTGTGGTTGCCTCTCACTGGGCATCTGTACTGACCTGGTCCATAACCCAGGCATATGCCCTGACTGGGAATTGAATCTGTGACCCTTTGGTTTGCAGCCTGTGCTCAATCCACTGAGCTACCCCAGCCAGGGCTACATAGTTTAATTTTTAATTCCTTTAAATCTCATCAGAATTGTCACATTCCCAAGTCTGTCATGACTCTTCCAAGAATAAATCATGCCCAATTCTACTAGGTTCTTATAATGTCTTTCCTGATAGTCTTCACGGTACCATGTTCACTTTGGCTCACCAGTCACGACCTACTGACTAGTTCCAGAGCTTTTAACTTTCTACCTGGATCATGGTTGTTTTTGTACAAGAACACATACTTTCCTCTCTCATACCTTTATCCATCAGATTTGGTAGTGACTTGCATGTAAATGTCTTATTGGTAGTGACTAGCTAATAAATGTATGTTGGTTTTTTTAGGAGATACACACACACACACACACACATATCACTAATGTAATAAGACCTGTGGAGAAGGGTATATTTCTAGCATAATGTTAAAGAAAATTTATATAGTCATTATAGTTGTGTTTATTAATTTCCATCTTTTAGAATCAATCTAATAAGAAACATAAAAATATGTGTCAGTGTTAATGTGCTTATGTTACCAAGTGTGTTCAAGAGTTCCTGTGAAAAGTTACTGTAATAAAAAGTGTGTTTTTAGTATGTTATTTATAGATAATGGTTAACCAATCAAAAGCTAAAAATAACAATATTAGTATCCAACCCTGGGAAGAGGTAAAGGGGAGGAGGGAGCAAGGTAAATGAACTCAATTCCTCCATTTTATAATGATAGCAGTCAGTAGATAGTGTTTAAAATTAGTAAGTCAAGATAATAAAAAGAAACCAACTTCTTATTTAGACCTATAGAGATAACCACTAAAACCTGTGGAAACAGAAAGAGAGATTATCTTTGATGAGTGTAACTGCAGGAGGGAAGGAATTGCATGAGAGACCGCTGCTTTTCATCATGGATCTCTGGTACTAACAAGGCAGAAACCTAGGAGAAACCTTATACAGAATTCTACTTTATGATTCAACTCCCGTAAAGCTATTTTTGGGGCCCATGCATTTTGCCTTTTCTCTGGCTCTTCTTCAGTATCTTACTATATACTGATTATAATGATTTCTTTGGAAGCACATATTGAACTGCCATGATGGAACATGTTCAGGCCTTCACACTAGAACACTGTTATGGGTGGAAATCTTGGTCCCTATAAAATTGGCATCCACATACTATACTAGCATTTAAAATTTCTATGCAAACAAAAAAGTCTTAATACGACTCGGAAGTCGGAGTCGCCAGCTGCCGGAGAGTTGGGTTAGATGGATGCCAGGCTTGAATAGGAGGAATTTATCAAACAGAAGGGCTGAGGAATCTGCTGACGGCCCCGAGACTGACTCCCAGCCCAGCCGGGTGTGGGGGGAGGGCGCAGTGACTCCATCCCAGGGGCGCTGGGAGGGGAGACTTTGGGCCCAGGTTCCCTGGGAAGGGAGGCAATTGGTGCCAACCTAAGCGAGTGGGCGCCGCTGCACCCCAGTGTCTGGAGGTGACCACCGGGAGAAGGCAACGGAAGAGAATCAAGACTTCCACGTGGAGGATATTGGGAAAAGAATCAGACTGGCGGCTAGGACAGTGCTTGGAAGGCAGCCTGCGTGAATGGCAGGAGGGGAAAATCGCCACACCAATCACTTCCCAGCCTTCTGCAGCCAGCAAGACCAGAAAAACCGGTTTGGCCAGTTTGAATCGAACAAGAGGAGTGATTTTTTTTTTGGTCTCTTTTTTGTTGTTTTTAAATGCGTTTTTTTTAAACAGTCTTTTTGTTATTATTATTTTTAAAATTTTCACTACTGTTTTACTCCAATTGCTTCTCCTCTCTTCCCTTCTCTCTTGATTTTGTACTGCACACTTTATTTCGAATTTTATCTCTCCTTTCTTACTTTTCCTGCCCTTTTTTTCCCTCTCTCTCTTTTTTTTTTATTTTTTTGTATTTTTATTTTATTTTATTTATTTATTTATTTTTGTAATACCCACAAGTGAGAGAAAAACCTGGAACTGAGAAAGGACCCGAAGTGGACTCATATAGGGGGCAACCCAACACCTGAGACAGGGAGACAAATTTCACTCGACTATAGCAGGGAAACTGCAAGTTGCTGCATATTTGGACTATCTTTTTTTTTTCTTTTTCCTCCTTTTTTATTTTTTTACTCCTTTTTTCATTATTCCTACATCTTTAATCTCAATAGTATTTTTGTATTCCCCTTCT